>SCDS01000423.1:4273-45937 GCA_004149465.1 Drosophila nigromelanica
TTTATTTTCTTAAAATAAAGCATATTTTACCTTATTTCTTTTGTGAAAACCCACTTCGAATACTCTTTTTGGCACTTGACAAATTGTATAACTTTAATTTAGCAAAAACCTTTGGATTTGCATTTTCTTTTACTTTTTTGTACCAGTGTTGACCGCAGGAACCGCAACTGCTGAATTGTCAAGTAAAAACTAACTCGCTTGCCAGCAAACAAATTCAATTAATGCCGAAAACGTTATGCGAGCCAAATATTCATATATTCGTTTATTCTAAGCCACTGTTTCCAACTTTTGTGTGCGTTTGTGTGTGTGTGTGTATGTGTGGGTTGCATAGCTGCATCAAAGTATCGAATATGTCCGACATATCGGTCCAACTTGGCTGCCAGTCTGCTTGGCTGACCATTTTGGCTATCTCCGGTCAGCCTCAGTGTCTCTGTGGCGGGTGCCAGGCTATCGATTGGCATTGCCGATGGCCACAAAACTTTGTTTACCGATTGCTTGGACGTTTTGCAATCAGTTGAGGGCAAAACTTTGCGGCAATATTTATGTCCTTTACACACTTGCATTCTCAGCCTCGCTCTCTGTCTACCCGTCTCTTTCTCGCACACGCATGGCACGTTATAACAGTTAGCACTTTCTAATGCATTTGTGACCTCAATATTTACAAAATTTTGGCTCGTTTTTGTTGGCAACGTTATGGCCAGAATCTGCATAGAGTGAAAAAACACAAATTTGAATTAAATATAAATTTGCTTTAAGCAAATTTGCTGTAGGTTTAAAATTTAATATCCTGCCTACTTAACGGTTTTTATTTACGCTAGCTGGAAAACGGTATTTGCTGAATTGACAGCAAAAACTTTGATATGTGGCAATCAAAAACAAAGGTAAACCCACTTTTCACTTTTGCTCCCCCGGCGACAAAACTTTTCAATTAGTAATTTAAATCGTTGTACTGCCAGCATCCGCGTCCCTCTCAATGCTCCATGCCATATTTGCCACAAATTTGCCAAAATGCACAAAATTTTGATATTGCTGCAACTGGTTGAGCTGCTTGTTTATTTGCTCGTTTATTTGCGGAAATATTGCGCTGCATTGAATCGGAATGAATTCTATTTGGGTCACACGCATACAAAAATTTTATTTTTTTGAGAAATTTATTGCGCTTAAATCCAATTAATCCATTGATAGCAATAACATATTGTTTTAATTAGCATACAATCAAATATGTATTGATTCTTGTGTGATTAGAAACAATGACAAAAATATTTGATAACAATGATAATTGAAAGTTGATAGAAATGCATTTACCTTCAAAAATAAGAAAGCAACAAGTTAATCGATTATGCAATTGAAAATGGAATTTATTTAACTGTTGTATTTATATTTTGGTCACAAAGAGCATTAATAGAATACCTATATGATATATTTTTATTGTGTTCGATTCCCGTTTGGTTTTAGTGTTGCGAACTTATGCGAATATTTTTCTTGATTATAATTGTAATTTTCATAATTTTTAATTTAGAATATTCTTAGCAACAAATTTAAAGTTTCTTTCAAATTCAAAAGTTAAATGACTTTTATCGATTTCATTCTTATAGTTCATAATACATATGACGCCCTAGCAAATTCAAGTTTGTTGCTGATTTGCACGCCACCATTCAACAAACTTTTCGTTTGCTTTTGCAGGTTTCGGTTTGCAAAATATTTGCACAAATACAAAAATTCCATTTCAATTTCGGGCCATTAGTGTCGCCGTTTAAATGTGGCTAGCAAGAGCAAAAAAGTTTTGTTTTCATGCTTTGGCATTAAAAGAAAACAGTTGAAGAAAAAAAATAAAAAAAAATATAAAACCGAAAGTAGCAGCAAAGTTTTTCAGTTTGTCTGCGATACCCCCTGCAGCTGATATTCTCCAAAGCGCAGGCCAAACCTCCTGTTACTCATTTTTTTTCGTTCATTTTTTGCGTAGCCATTTTTCAACTTTAGCTGCGTTCGTTTTTCGTTCGTTTTGTTTGTTTGCACAAGAAAAATTAAATGCAAATAACAGCTGTAATGAAATTGAAATAAACATACCCGATCAAAATTGAATTTGTCTGCGCTATGTATAGAATCTTCAAAAAGAAATATATCGAATTAATAAACAATTCAAAACGCATTATGTTTTTTTTTATATTTATTTATTTTAAAATTTTTGTAAATAATAATAAATTCTGCTGGCGCAAAACTTTTGCCCACATAAGTATGCAACACTTTTTGACTTTTGCGCTTGTGGCCGTCCTCGGGCGTCGGCCGCAACTGGCACCACACAATGCTCTTTAATTTAATTAAAAATATATGGACACATATATACTCATATTTTTTTTTGGCTTTCTTGTTGTTTGCCGAAAACTTAGTTATATACAAAAAATATGACTAACGATGTGCAGAAGTGGCGTCCACCCACAAACCACCTAACGCACACGCAGCTAACACATCTGCAGTAAGCTCCATAAGCCAGTTGGCCGCCCCAGCTAGCCAGCTTCCATGTGCCACGTTGTTGCTTTGTTCTGTTGCAGTGGGTCATGTGGGTCAAGTGGGTGGGTCAAGTATTAGAATTGTACGGCTACGCAAGGGTCGGCTTATGTTCTCTCTCTCTCTCTCTGTTGTCCTGGCATGGGTTAAGTGGTTTTTAATGAAAGTTAGAAGCCGCTTTAATGCAACTTGTTGTTGCTAATTGTGTTATGGAGAAGCCACGTGACTGGCTCATCCCACAACCACCACTGCCATCAACCCGTTACCAGCTAGTACAGCCTTTTTTACAAATTTTCTAGAAAAGGCAAAGTTGGTACTGAAAACTGTGAATATATTAAACCGATTAAAAGTACTTGAACGCGACGCAACATTAATTGTTCAGTATAATGTCTTTAAGCCGGCTTTAATATACTTTAGTTAACTGAATGAAAGTTTCAAGTTTTGCAATCTGTTATAAATTAAATGTATTAACAAAGGCGAGTGTCAAAAGTCACGCATAATTTTGCAACGCATTTTGGACATTTGCTTTGTTCCATTTAATATTCGCTTTCTTTCATGGCTATTATGAACCAGCACACAGCTGTAAATATATACATTTATTTGTACTTTCAGTTTTTTCTTTTCTCTCTCCCTCTCTTTTGCTTTCGCACTCTCTCTTTCTCTCTCAAACTCTTTCGTTGTCTGATTTTATTTTGCATTGCGCGCTTTTCTGTTGCCACTTTTTCTGTTGATTTCCTGACCCCTGGTTTCCTGATCGGAATTCTGTATTTCCGTTACGTCCATTACGCTTTTAAATGCGAACCCGCCTTTGTTGTTGACTGCTTTTTTTTTGTATATGAAACTCGCCTTATTTATTATTGTTGCCCCTGGCTAGCTGAGCAGCTGGCATTGGCTTGCTGTGGAAACTCTATAAATTCAATTCTCCTGCGGGAAGTTTCAAATTGTTCTTAACCTAAAAAATGTTGCGTTAAAAATAAAATAAAATAAAAAAATAAAAATATTCAAATAAGTGCTGAACACGGATATTATTCTTTCTCTAATTTAGTCAGAAATTATCCTATTTTATAAAGAATCTAATTTTGTTTAATTTAACGATTTTAAAATAAAGGAAAGGCAGAAACCGAAAGTTCAGGTCATACCGTTATTCTATCACTATCTTGTCTTTCAGTAGAGTAAAATGATTCACTTAAAACGCAACCCAAATTTTTCTACTCTGCCCTAGCCTCAACCAACCCCAATTAACTTCTATTTTTATTTTTGGCAAGGTATCTAAATACTTTTGTCCCCTCTCTGTTAACGCTTAACTTAGCTGACAGTGTCATAATTTAGACCCAAATTAATTTACTTTGCTTTTACATAACATCTGAACACGGTATATGGGAATACATTCATCTACCTTTGCCCATTCCTTTCCTGCTTCAGCTGTGGCTAAGGGTTTTCATTCCCAACTGATTTCCTGCCTGTTTAATATGCCCAACGCTTGTGCTCAACGCTCAGTGATTTTAATTAACATTTCTGATTTTGTGGCTTAGCTGACTGTAGCTCTGTCTCTTTCTCTCTGTATTTTGGGTTGTATATATGTAGGTTTTGCTGTTTATTAGCACACCTGTGCACACAGGTGACAAAGTCTTAAGCCATTTGCCATGGCTTCGGCTTTGTCTGTGGCTGCTGCTTAAACTCCCTAATTAATTGAATTGCTGCTTGTTTAATTAGCTGTGCAAGTTTTTATGATAAAGTTTCGTCAACAGTTAATTTCTTAATAAACTTAATTAATGTATTTTGAATATCAAATCTTTTCATTACAGAAATAAACATATCAAGTAGTTTGTGGTCAAAATAAAACCAAAATATAGGTAAGTAATAATAAGTATGTAGAATGAGTTTAATAGGTTTCTCGAAGGTAAATATTTAATTTTGGCAAAATATCTCATAATAGTGTAATAAATAATAAATTATTATTGATTGTTATTTTTGCATTTAAATCTGAAGACATAAATAAGGTTCACGTTAAGTTCTACTGATCCGATTTTGATAAATTGACCGATTCTTATAAGAATCAAACTTCATATACAAATTATAACATAAAAACATATTTCTAAGCTACTAGTTGCCAACGACGTCAATATGTCAATCAGCTATATATCTAGATATTTTCATACCACTTCACTCTGCTGACATTGCTTTGACAGTTCTATTCAAACATCAATCAATCCATTTTTCAAAATATTTCCTTCTTTGCAGATATATTTGATTGCCGTTTTTATGTTTTCCTTTCCGTTTTATGAGCATGAAATATGCATTGGTTTTGTGCGCAGCTTTTGTTAGTGAACAAAAGTACTTTCATAGTTTTTTTTTTACTTTTATTTTCATCAATGTAGACCATTAGTTTATGTGATTTCGAATTTAAAGCAAATGCATATTTAATATCCAGACTGTGTATATAGAGGAAAGGCAAAAGTTCCAGCTTGCTTAATAATGTGCTGATCATAGCTCAAAGCAAAAAGCAGTCGACATGGAAAATGGGAATAGGAAAATCGAAATGAAAACCAATACAACACAGTACCAGAAAGCTGCAGGCTAAAAGGCGAAAGCGAAGGCGAATCGATAGCCTTAATCAAAGTTGTGTATGAGAAATCAAATTATGAGTGCGCATACACATAATACCAGGAGACATATGCACATAAGTATGCCACAAAAAGAAAACTACAGTGCAGCAGCCGGAGAGCAGGAGCAGGAGCTGGAGCAGCTGAAGGACTAGCAAGTCTGTAAGGACTTGGCTGCCTGGCCGTCTGTATGCCTGCCTAACTGATGAAGTTGATAATGATAAAAAGGGCCCAGATAAAATGAATGCCAAAGACGCAACGAGCCGAACGAAGCAAACAAAATAAATTATGAAAAGAATGTTTCACGCATGTGCATAAGGGAACGGGCGTGAATCCTTCCCCTGGATTCGTATATATATATATATATATATATATATATATATATATATATATATATATATATATATATGTATGTGGCGCTGCTTAATTAATTTGATTTCATTCATTCAAGTCAAGGAAATGCAAAGAACTCCAGCAAAAGGCAGTTAAATTAATTGAAACGAAAAAAAGAAATAACTGAAATTTCGCGATTGCAACACATTCATAATTTACAAGAAGCTGAAGCTTAAAGAGAGAAGAAAATATATCTGGCTGTGTGTGTGTGCATGTGTGTGTTTGTGTAAGAGGAAAAACTCATTGAACTTGCTGCAAAAACAATAGCAACGATGGCAGCTATGCCGTTGTTGGCCCAAACCGTGTCGACATTGGTAATAAAGCGCTCACTACCAGTTCGTATATCCTTGCTGGCTGCTTCACCTCCTGCTCTATGTGTATGTTCATGTGTGTGTGTGTGCCTCGAACGAGGTTAAGAGCTTAATGAGTGAGAGTGCTGGCATAGCAGCCTGCAGTTGACATATGATATTTTTATGTGCCTCGAAGCCTTGGGCAACATGAGTTTGCTATTACCATTGCATCCAAAGCAGAGGATGGTCCTTACAAGGTAAATGCTAAGGTTTTAACTTAATTAGTGCATGTACTAAATGTGACACAATTTTACCCATTTAACGTTAGGTACTCTAACGACTCACATTTGTAATTGACAAACTATGTAACAGCTATTTATCAAGAGAATATCACTTAGTTTCCAGTTAAAACAACGTGTTGACTTTATTCGTTTTACGAAAGTTATTAATTAAAACGAATTTGGGGCAAAGTCGAATTCAGTTAGCTTGAGATTTTTTGTCAATCTGGACAACTGTTACTTAAGGAAATTGAGATAATGAACGAAAATATTAGCTATTCTCAGTATAACAAATTGAATTAGAGAAAAAATTGGGCTAAATTAAAATTTAATATTGCCTTAAAAACATAAAAGTTGGAATACATAATATAATTTCTTAGAAATTATTACAAAAGCAAAAGGTTAAGTTACTTTAAAGTAATTTTAAATTAGGTATCTATTTTTGGGCTAATAATATAACTAGTGGATTTTTAACATAAACAACATAACAAAATTATGTTAAGCGTCCATTAAGATTTTTTTTTGTAGTTAAAATGCTTAGGGTAAGATAAGGATAAAGTTAAAAATAAAATAAAATTTGTATATATATATATAAACAAATTTATAAAAATGTATACTTTTTAAATAAAAAGTTTTGCTTATAAATATTGTATTTGAATACATTTCTAGCTGTGTAGTTTGCGGGAGTGTATTTATTTTGCTCAAGCTTCAAACTTGTTCTATGGGAGCTCTAAGGATTCGCCAATTTGCCAGGCTCTAGTAAATCTTTATTTACTATTTGCACGCTCGTTTTCCATATTTGTTACTAACTACCGCTCAGCTCTTTGTCAATTAGTGAAAACAAGCCAACAAGTTATGCAGTTGCATTTGCCGTGTCCGTTGATTCTGCTGTCGTAGCTCTTGTTGTTGTTGCAGTTGTTGTCGCTGTTGCTGTTTGTTTATTGCCACGTCAAGCGCCAGGGAGCGTGGCAAACAACATGTAAATACAGACAGCAATCACACACAGATGCACACACGTACACACGCACACAGTAAACACACGTGTGTAAGTGACCGTTGAAGCATTTTGCAACACTGTTTGGCATCGTTAACCGCTGCTGGCAATTGTTTAACTGGGTGCTGCTGCTTCTGCTATATTTGCATTAACTGTTGGCATTAATTGTTGCATTTTGCTTATTTGGTTTGTTGTATGCAAGAGTTTAAGGCCACCTTAAAGACGATTTTTTGTTACCACTTAGGTAAAGTTTTTATATTTTACAGGCTACACAGTTTCGACCCCGAACTACCTGAAGTATCAGCTACGCTGATTTATTAGTCTGCGTATGCAGACAAGGCTAAAAGCATCAGCCTTAGCGGTAGCAGCAGCGGCAATTTAGCGACTAACAGCTTTTGCTTAGTTAGACAGTTTTAATTAAATTTGATTTAATAATTCAGCAGCCTGCGATGAGCTTCATGAGTTGCCGAAAAATTTATGACGAAAAGTGTGTTGCATATTTTACGATTAGCTTTTCCGAAAGAGGTTTTCAGCCCAAGCCACGCGGTGTGGCAAGAAAATGTATTTAAAAAGCCAACTGAGGTATATTTAAGACCTAAGCTGATGAAGTTCACTAAAAATTATATTTTGTATATTATTATTATATATATTATTATCGCAAGAAATGAATGTTTGCTCATAACATTCACTTTAAATATAAATTAAAATATCATTGTTAAAGCGATTGCAGCTCAGATTATAAAAACAAAAAATTGCAACAGCACTTAATTAATTTTTTGTAATTAACTTTAACAATTAATGCCACTCGCGGCTTGCTTGTTAATTAAGTACCAAATGTGCGAGTTCGCAAGTCAATTGCACGCACTTTAGCAAGCAAGTTGACAGACAAAAGCAACAACAGCATTTGCAACAATATGTGGCTGCAAAAAGCGCAACGCACACAAACACGCAACATCAACAAGTTCATTAAAAAAGTTAGCAAAGCAAAAAGCGCTTCCGAATTCAACTGAAATGAACAGAAACCAACGAATTCAACGCTTCACTTGAACTTTGTTGTTGTTGTTTTTTTTTTATGCACTGAGAGTTTTTATCTGTAAGTTGACTACCCATGACTCTCTCTCTCCGCATGATTTAACTATTTGCGCACCTACACAACTGGCAAAAAACAACAAAAGGCAAAAAGAAAAGAAGAAAAAAATTGAAATGATGCGGCTCATTTGTGTGCGGCCACAAAAGGGCAGTCAAAGTGCTTGCACAGCACAAGAAAGCAAAAGTTTTCCTTTAAAAAGCGCAGCAAAAATATCCTCGTTTTTTTTTATTTTTTTTTTTAGCTAAGATTCTGTGGTTGTGGAACAAAATGGGAACAAACTCCGTTCCATATTTTAGTTGATCACTTTTCAAATTGTATTTAATGACTTAAAATATATATCAACAATTTAGTTAAATTTACGGATTTTAGTGGAAAATTACTAAAATTCAAATCATACTAATATAAAATATTACTAAAGAATAATGACTGTTCATTTATTTTTGCTATTCGAAATCTGATTTCACAACTTAAATAAATATTTTGTCCAAAAATGTTCGTACATTTGCCAACATATGATTATTAAGTATTTATGCATTATGTGAACATGCCACAGCTATTTATAACATATAGGGTATCTGACAGAACCGGAAGTGACGTTGCAATTGAATTGTGTGTGCATTCTATGAGCTGGAACATGCTCAAACAGTCAGTTCCCCTCTCCTCCCATTGTCTTGTTCACGTTTTGTTGCACTTTATGGTTAGCGAAGTGTGTCGATGGTAGCGAAAGTGAAACCGCTGAAAGTTCAGCGCTGGCCCCTATTTTCTTTATTTCATTCCATTAATTTTTTTTTTGTTGCGTTAAGGCACATGCATTGTTAACAACCACCAACAGGAGTGCACGAAGGAGCGCAGCACCCGCTACCCCCTCGCATTGCCCGCATACACAATGTGATGCCGGAAGTTTGCGGTGGGAAATTTCATTTATGCTGACACTTGACTTGGTTTGACTCGCCCTGCGGAATACGCCGTAGCGTCCCTTGGGCCCAGTGCCTGGCTTTAATTTGCAGCAAATAAATAATGGGAACAGACGTTGAGTCCTGAGCTCGATTTGTTGGCCATTTGGCCTTGATGGCAGCGCATTTGCTACCAATTCTATTCAATTCGCTGGCCAACGAAGTTCGTATTATGTTCAAGTTGTGCACTTTTTCCATTTCCTCTTTTGGACTGCTCGCCAGCGGAAGTGGACGCGGATTGATGGAAAGAGGGAAGGTGTGGGGAGGGGGCTGCATTGGGACAAAGGGCAAGCTGACAGCACTTCATTGATTTTGTTGGTCTTTTGTGGTTGTCTACGTTATTTCTTTCTTTCTTTTTTTTCTCCTTTAACATTGACTTGTCCATTGGCCAAGTTTGCCTTCTGGCGCTAAATGTGACAATTTAATTGTTTTGTAATTGTTGCCTCTTTGAAGTGGACTTTGATTTACAGCCAAATTGAATAAGCAGCGAGACATTGGGCTAGATAATTTTTTGCTTTTAACCTGCAAATTCAGTTAACCTTTGTAGTTGTACACTGACCTAATTTCGTTTGCTTTGAGCTTATACAAATTTAATAAACCATTGACCTATGCACTGCCAACAGCAATTGTTCATCAAATTGCCAACAATTTTGCGCTGTAAAAAATAATTAACCCGATTTGTCCAGCAAACTGAAGGCGAGAACATTTGTTTAACTATAAAGTTCAGCATTATCAGAAGCGAAACTGTAGACAGTTGAGGCGTCCAAAGCTCTTGTCGAAACTTTTGAGTTTAACGTGAGACTTATTCTGTTGAAAACTACTTTCATTAAAACTTTCATCACGAACTTTTTTTGCTTGATTTTCTATACCTTAGAAAAGTAAGGTAGTAGAATTAAATAATATATTATTCTGATTTAGTTGGCAAATAAAATTTTTTATTTGTAATAATCAACAACTGATATCTTATTTCTAATTTTGTTTTAGATTGAGTAAATTATATATAAATTAAGCCATTTAATATTGTTGGCTGTTCGATACCTTCCCAATTACTATGCTCTTTTGGAAGTGAGTTGAAGATTAAGATTAAGATTTTTTTTAATTGAAATTGACTCCCATATTTCAAACTCCCATTACTTTGTCAAAACTTAACTCTAAACTAAAAATGTAAATTTTTATAGTTTTTATTAAAAAATAAATAAATCTTGAACTCATGCTATTATTAATCAAGCACAATCTTTAATTGTATCTTTTAGTAAAACAAATTTCTGGCCTAAAGCACTGTGATTTACGTGTCTCGTTAAATCTTAAATTAATTGCATATAAGTAATGGTCTTAAGCTGGAATTATGTGCAGTTGATGTTGCAACACGCAACTTTTTCCACGCTTCCTTCACAAGCTGTTTTAGCCGCATTAAGTTTTGTTTTTGTAGGCTGCTCTTGGGGTGCCACACGAGCTTGCCACCTGAATGCTGGTAAACGTCGCAAACGCGTCTAAGTAGTAAACAGAAGCAGCAGCTGAAACTTTTGTAAATGATTTCACTACGAGCAATTGGCTGGCATTCACTTTAGGAGCCCGACTGGGGGAGGGGTTTGGGGCGCTACAGCTCCTCGTCTGAGGCATAAGTTTTGGGTTTTGTGCTGGTTGCTGCTTATGTTTGGGGCTCAAATGAAGTTAGCAAAACTGATTAACTCGCTGCAACAGCAGCAGCAGCAGCAGCACAATTTTGCCTGCCGTCTGTCTGCCTGCCTGCAGGACTCGAAAGTTGCAGGGTAATTGAATTTTGCCCCTCGCTTCCCTCCCCTTTTCGCTTCAGGGGCTATTGATAGTTTTTGCTACTCCACACAGCGTTGGCATTGGGGGCTGCTTGAAATAATTTTAATGAAATATTTGATGCATTTGCTCTTGCATTCAAATGCAATTACAGTTGGTTTAGTAATTTCGCACCGATTCCTGAATTGCTCAACTATAATGCGTGCATAAATCTCTAAGCTGTCACGCCCAGTTTGCTGAGTGGACTAAAAGGTTGATCAGCTTTCTTGGAGCTGTTGTCACTTCATTTGGACTTGGATTTGATGCAAGCCATTTGCCAGGCCACGCCTCCCTTTTGGCGACACGCCCACAGCTTAGGGCTAACAGCGCACAGTTGTTGGCTGTGCTAATTCTGGCACTGGCCAAGATAAATGGCAGCCACAACAAATATTTATAAAACGCGCGCAAAAATCGCATCCAGAAAAGATTCAGCAAAAGTTTCCACTAAATTCTACCCTTACCTTAAGGGTATTATAATATTTCCACGAAATGTGTAATGCATAAAAGACGACGTCTCAGATCTTCTAAATCTGTGTGAAAACATAGTAAAGCATAAAAATATAACGCATATTTTTAAAATATCTGCAAGGGTATTTAATCTGCTGCAACTGGTTTATTTTTCCTGATTTATTTTCCTGTTTGTAGCATCTGTCATTGAAATTTATGATTTTCCATAAATTTTTTTAACTGACCCTTTGGCGCTTTTAAATGTTTGCTGTCCTTTAAGCCAGCTTACTTGGCTGTGGCAGAAGGTCCTGCGATTTGTGTGGCTTCGCTGCTCGCCACATTCAGTGCGACATTTCTGATGCACAGTCAAGGTAATAAGGCGGGGCAGTGGGTGGTGCGAGTATGTCGTTACACATATTCATAACACTTAATTCCAAAAAGTTGGCCAAGCATCGCTCTTGGCTTTGGCTTTGACATAAACAAACTGGCCATGAATCTGTGTGCTTGAGCTTATTTGTTCTGGTGTGTTTATCCGTGTGTGTTATGTGTGCGTACGTGTGGTTTTAATTTAAGTTAGCTTAACTTTTCTCATATAGAATTAATTATTTCATAGTTAATAAATACTTTTCTTGTTTATTTTGCAGGCTTCTGTAACCGTAGCAAAGGTAAGTGCAAATTAGTAGTTAAGTCAAAAAGTTGTATATAACTAAGAAACCAAATACAGAAAATCTATTGACAATCATTTGCTGATCAAGTTAAATTACCAACTATCGTGGATATTTTTAATGCAGAACTGTGGAACTTTTAATGTGATAGTGAACTAATAATTATGCATAATTAAGCTTCTTTTCTGAACACTATTCCTACAATCCCATTGATTGATTTGATTTCCCACGTGTGCCGAGCTCAGAACCCATGCACCTTGAGGCGATCAGCCTTGGCCAGGCCCACCTTAGTTAGCCACTGGCAAATGTTCTCGCGCTGATCACCCTGCAGTTGCAATACCTCGCCGTATTCGGGATGCTCAATGACGGTTCCGTTGCATGCAAATTCCTTTTTGCAGGTGCGCACAATTTTCTTTAGATCGTATTCAGCCGATAGGCCCTGTACAGTAGTTAACGTCTTGCGTCCGTTGCGCTGTTGGATACGAATGTGGATGACACCGTCTTGAATGTCATCATCTGGTCCCTTGATGGCATCGGCGAATGGATCGCGCGAATTCAGATTCTGAATGGACATGCGAAGAGCTGTGCAGATATCAAAAACTGCAAAAAATGCCAAAAAAGAAATATGCACAAATATAATAAACAACTTTTTTTTGTTGATATGCTGATTTTTCTGAACGATTAAATTTTCTTTTTTTTAATTTTTATTTTTGTAAATATTTTGTTAGCCTATATAACGGAATTTTATGACTATTGTGTTTTGTATAGCATCCAAAATATTAAAATTGAGCACTGACCTACATATAACAATTTCTAAACCTGCTATGATTTACATCAAGTTTATTTAGAAATTCGATTTGCAGGCTTACTGAGTTTTGTCTCGATTCAATTAGTCAGTTTCAATAAAAGCTAATGATGTCTGGCAAATAAGCGCAGCTCTGTGAAATTTCCACCATCGCCAATTTAACGGTAATTAAAGCCAATAAGCTGGACAGATTTTCAAAAGTTCCTCCCACGCTTTAAATGCAATTATTATTCAATTTATGAAATTGAACAGACTTCTTTTATGAGTTCATAAAATTCAATAAGTGCCTGCTGTTTTTCCGCTCTGTGCGCTGTGGCCATTTTCTCAAGGAATGCGAAAAGTAAAATGCATAAATTCAATTTAGTAAATTTTCCAAGAGGTATTTCAAGCGTTGCCAGCTTTTAGGCGTCGTTGCGTAAAAAATATGTTGTTTGCTTGATTAATTTTTTGCGGTTGTAAAAACCCAAGCGTAATGCTAACCAAAGCAAAAAATACAAAAACAACAAGTTAAACTGTGATAGACGAACATTTGTCCGCTTCGAGGATACCCTTTATATGCAGATCTAACATCTAGAAATGGGCATTGAATATAAATCTTCATTTTTGGTTTCCAAATATGGTTTTGATGCTTTGATGCTGATTAAGAAAATATATATTTGTATGACATATATAGATAAATTCGACTCGACTATTGATGCTGATTAAACAAATAAATGTACTTTATAGGGTATGTAATGTATCCTTCTAAGTGCTCCCATTTTATGGCTACAGGGTAAAAATAAAAAGAATATAGCAAATAGAAAATGGGAAACAACACAACGGAAAAGGTAGTCAACGCAAGCACAAAATCAAATTAGAAAATTTGCATTTAGTGTGAGTGAGTGCGCACAAAAGTAGGCAACAAAAAGTTTTTGCCAAATCACATGCATATATTTAATATGCCCTGCCAGGAAAGAAAAAAATACACCTGCTCCGCTTGATGATGATGATTCCGGTCTATTATTTTCTTTGCCAAACTAAATTAAAAAGTTTTTGTTTTCTAGACCCATGTGACTTTCGATTATAATCAGCTTGTCATGTTGCCTGATGGAATTTTCATATTTTATTTATTTTTTTTTTTCTAAAAATCCCAAAGCCTTATGCAAAGTAACATGGGTAATTTATCAGCTGCAAAGCAGAGGCGGCCAAAACAAATTTGCATTAAATACTGTGCGCAGTTTTAATTGCTTATATCATGCCAGCAAACATAAAACTCATTCCATATGATATACGAACTGACATATATTTGTGTGCCAGTGTGTGTGTGTTTACTTGCCCCATCGGGCAGAATAAAGTTCCAACAGAAAATATGATGAATGCGCCGCGGAAACTGCGCGTTCAGCGTGTGGCAAATAATGAAAAATTACAAACACACACAAACACACTAAACAACTAAAAACTGTTACTCACTCACACACAAACACACACACATGAATGAACAGGAATGTGTGTTGCTGCATACTTTTGGGCGCTGTAAAATATAAAATTCTATGAATTTGTACGTACATCATTTGAAAATCGTAAAACTTGCAAGTGTTGCTTTGCTGAGTACACAAACACACACACAGCCAGTCGCTTTGTTGTGTTTGTGTGAGCTGTCATAAACAGGCACAAAAAGGTAAACTCAGTTTTATTTTTATTATTTCTTTTTTATTTTTGTGTAAAAAGCGCATACACTTCTTCATATAATTATAATGCCTGGCCAAATGATGATGCCTCTGACGGTAATCATGATGCTGCTGCTAATGATGATGATGATGGCAAATGGAGTTGGCTAAGCTGAAAAGCTGCTGTACACGAGTACACACTGCAATTTACTTTGTGGGCTTCACTGACGTTATTTGCCTAAGTTTATGACTGCACAAATTGTGCCAAATTTTATGTGCTGCTGAGCCATGTTTAAAAAAATTACAAATTTCCCTCAAGCAAATTGCTAACAAAACGAAATATACATAAAACTATCAAAATAAGGTGGATGGACAGTATACATTTCAGTTAAATGAAAATAATAGAAATATTGATTCTGTTTAAAAACATAAAATACAAATGAAATCAATTTAAATTGTGTCATTCGCAGTTTGAAAAATACACACAAAATATTTTTATGAGTTTTTTGTTCACGACTGCTGTTGATTTAGGTTGTTTTAATCAGAACTTATGTTGTTTGAATACAAGAATAACAATAAACTTCTGAACGAAAACAATGTGCATTCAAAGTTTGGCAATTTCCTCTTTGTTTTATTATGTATTTTATTCCATATATAATTTGGTTTTAGGGGTTCAACTTAACTTTTAAAATCACCTTCCAAAAATGAAATGTTATTTAATATTAAATGAACGAATTTGTTGAAAGTTTGGTTAAGTTAAATTAAGAAGTTTGGTTAAAAGAATCAATTACAAAAAAAAAATTTTTAACTATTAAACTCAATCCACACACTCATATCATCTCTTGCTTGTTTACGAATTATTCCTTAATCCCCCAACAACTTTAAGTTAAACACAAGCATATATTACACACATTGATTTGCGTGTAAGTGTCACACACACAAACACACACACACGGACAGTGTGTCAAAACATGTAGATGCTGTGAGTGGCAGGTGGTTAAACGAGACAATCAATAATAAGGTTAAATTGCAGTTTGACATGTGATAAACAGCGCTTGCGATGTGGGAAACTAATGAATGCCACGGACATCGGCAATCGCAGTCGTCGTCGTCGTCGTCGTCGTCGTCGTCGTGGACGCCATTGCAGTCGCTTCTTGTGCCATCATCTATTTGTCCGGGCAGTCCGTCCGTCAGTCAGACATGCAAACAAATAAAAGCGCTTTTATTGTAATCCGCAATGTCAAAACATTGCAGCGGATGTTTAGTAAAGCGTTTTGGACAGGGCAAAGCGGGTTAACAAAGCTCTGTGGCATGTGAGCGGGCAATTGAATATACATATAAAAACGTGCAGGCATGGGGGTGTGTATGTGTGTGTGTGTGTGTGACCTACCTGTGCAGCCTTATCGCATGACACGCAGTTGTTCTGAAAATGATTTTACTATATTTTCGTGTTTTTTTTTCTTTTACGGGTAGCTTCCTTTAACGACACACTAAACCATAAAGTACTTACGCCGGCGCCTGGTAGCGAGAGCAAAAAAAGGCTTGGGTCCTATTGATTTTCCATTGATAAATAGCTGACAGTTTACCCTTCTCTGCTCTTTTGGTGACACACCGAAGGAGATAGGGAAGTGGTGTCCAAACAGGTTAAATAGTTTAAGACTGTCAGCCACATTAAAAAACAATTTCCGTTAAATCTGTTTCAAGCGTTGCACGCACGGAAAATGGGAAATGAGTGACAGCACGACGTTGAAGAATTGAGTTAAGACGTGAATGCAAAATTAATAGAAAGCTGTTTAAGTTGGGCTTAACTGTGGCGTTCTGATTGACTTGTGCCAAGGCATTTTGGCCAATTGCATATTGAGAAAGGAAATGAGTTGGGATAGGAAGGATCTGTTTTTTAAAAAAAATTAAAGGAAGTTTACTTCCATGACTATTTTTAGAATCAAAAGTGATGGGAAGAAAATAATTTTTTTAAAGATTTGTTTCATAAGTGATAGCACTTGAGCGATATACATTTTTCTCTATAAGTTAAAATGAGACCCAATAAAACTCTGTTTTAAAGCATTAATTTTTAAAGCTACATTTTAAATTAACTGCCAAGTAAATTAGCCGTCTATTGACTTGAAGCCTTTCACATTCAGGATAGAACACACACATAGAAAACTATTGATAAATGTGAAAAAATTTAAACGATTTCTGTGTGGGTCAATCAACTGCTCAGTGAGTGAAAACATGTCACGGGAATAATATGCGTCCTGCGGCGTTTGGAAAAATCTCTAAGAAAATATTAATAAAAGATGAGCGACATTAGTGTCTTCTTCTTCACTTTCTTCTATATTTTTTGTGAATGTCCAACCCAAAATCGTAAAAGTAGCAAACAAAATAAAAAAAAAATACAAAAAAGTTGCGCAAAAAAAAGGGAAAAGAAAGAAAGCACTTTTTACTACTTCCTTTGAAACAGAATGAAGGCCTGTCGCACCCTGCCCCTTAGCATTTTGCATTGGCTGTCATCTAACCTCGAGCGTTTTGTTGACCTTTTTTCTTGTTGGCTGTAGCTAGCAAAAAAAATAGAAGCTGTTGGCTTACGCTTTGGCTCTTTAAACCATTGCCAAATGCAAAAAGAAAATGCCGTAAAATTTGTAACACTTCTTGGGCTAGACGCTGGGATGTTTGGTCGGAGACGGCGAAGGAGACGGAGACGGAGACGGCGACACAGACGATATGCTCGAGCTGTTTGTTGTTCCCTGCAAAGTATGACAGAAACAACAGCAATAACCTTAAGGAAAAAGCATCAAAACTTGGCCTCTGGCACAATTTGTCACACATACATGACACATAAATTATAAATGTGCACACACACTGAATCCGGTTCTGGTTTCGTATTTGTGTGCGTTCTCTTGGCCCTATTTGATTAATAAATTGTTTAGAGCGCGCTGAGCAATGACCGAAACTTACTGACTTGTGGCTAATAAAATATGAATGCCGCAACTTTCGAGCCGCAGCATCAAAAGTACATATATACATATATATATATATATACATAACCGATTCACAAATTAGTCATGCGCATATAAATATTGCTTGTAATTTATGTGTGCTGCCTTGATGTATTTGGCTCAAATGGGGCGCACATTTAACCTTGGTTAACATTTGCATTTTGACGCATATGTTTCTGCAAAGTGTTTGAAAACAAGTTCTGGAATTTTGTCTCGACTCTTTGTCCACGCTAGAATTACGTATACGTAATTTGGGTATTTGTTTATTTTTTTGTTGTGTCATTTGGCCATCCACTTCTCTCTGTTTCCGTTTTGTCCCGTGATTTTTATATGTGCAGTTCTTATTTTTCGTCTTCTTGTTCTTTGGGTTAGCTCTTTTGATTACATCTCAATCAATTGGTGGCTGTTTTATGTTTGAACATTTCAACAGCAACTTTCGGCTTGTGAAATGTTCATTTTTTATGAGGCCTGTGGCCGACGTTCTTTTTTTCTTGAAAAGAACCTTCTCATGAAAATTTGTAAGCATTTTAAGTTGTTTCCTTTTTCTGAGACTTTTTCGGCCTTTCCGTTTTCTTTTTTTTCTTTTATTTATATACGTAAAACTTGTTTATATCAAATTACAATTTTATTGTATTGCTGAAATGCTTGCAAATTGTAGTATATATTATTATTATAGTATATATTTTAAATTCAATTCGTAGTTCAGCAAAACAACACAATCAAGAGCAAAAATATCAAAATGTTCAAAAAACAATTACGAAAAATGAAAAGTAGACTTATCAGAGCTTATCACTTACAATAAAAACGCAATTATAGCAGAATTTAATCTTCTGCTATAATTACATATTGTTTACAAAAATTCAATACAACAAATTTGTGACGTTGCTTGTTCCTAATTTAGAATTATATAAAAATGAATACCATAATTTCTTAAATTGTTCTTTAATTTTAAAATCGATATATCATTCATAACTTTTACGTATTTTTGCCTGAAACAAGCTTTTGTAATGTTTTTATATATAGAACACATTTAAAATTCTCCCATGATATTTATACCCAAAATTACAATTCATGCTCAATTTCTTTCGTTGCTCGCAAACATTACTTTCCAATTAGCAGTATGTGTACATATATACGTATTTATATACCTTGCTTCAGGGCAATTGAGCTGTGTGCTGAGGAAGAAAACATAAGAAACACTCATCAGTGCAACTTGGTCACTTTCCACACGTTGTCAATGTTTGTGAAGCCTGCACAGATGATGGCAACTGGCAGCTGGCATCCACTTCGCATCCTTCTGGCAATACTCACATTTGATTTTTGGCAGCGCTTTGTTTGGATGCTTTTCTTCTTTGCTTCCACGTCGGCGAGCAGGGCACAGTTTTGCGGTTAACACATGCATATACCCACACTTGACGCGTACTCACAAGTGATTCACACACTCACCCACACACACACACACATACACATACACACGCTGTGCTCATTCATCAGTCATGCAAGAGAAACAGCAACAACAACAACGAGTACAAAAGTGAGCTCACACTTGTGAGTTCAACATGTTTTTGCAATTTACCGATTTAAGCGCTAACTGAACACGACATATATCTCTCTTCCTCTCTCTTTCTCTCTCTGTATCTCCCTTTCCTTCGGTAGTTGTCTTACCTCACATTTTGTGATCATCAGCGCGCAATTCAAGCGGAATTTCGCGAAAATTCACTTTGACGTTTATGCATTGCGTATACGCCGCATGGCGCGGGCGGCTTTAATTTTGTTTGTTTAAGCGAGAGACAAGTATGTTATTTGATTAGACATTAAAAGGCAGCTAGAGAAGAAAGCATGAAAGGCGCATAAAACTGTTTATACAAAAAGTTGAAAGCCTGTTTCGCCTGGCAGACTGTGTGTTAAAGCAAATAGCAATGTGACATTTATATTTAGAAGATGTATTTCTATTTGACATAGGCAGCCAGTCAGTTAAGTAATTGAAAGTTCATATTTGTTGTCAGGCAGAGCGCAAAATTATCAAACAGCTTAAATACTGATATCTGCCATAGAAAAAATAGATATATACATATATAAAAGTACACACGCACACAACTGTGTAAATAATCTGTCAGCTTAATACCTTTAATGTACTTTCTCCTCGGAAACGGCCCAACCGGAATTTATCAGCTAAGGCAACGCAACAGTTTCTTTTTTTTTGGTTTTTTTTCTTGAAGAAAAAAAAGGACTTGCCTTAAGTTGGTTACCAGAATTCGGAACGCTCTTTTATTTATAGATTAACAGCGTCCGTCATGAGCATAACAGGGCGCACAATAAAGGGAATAAGGCAACTAAACTTGCTGGCCATGGGCAAATCTCGGCCTCAGTCTTTAAATGTTTCAAATTGTCGACAAGGGATTTGGTATGGCATTTACGCTCAGATAAGCGCCTGTAGTTGGCTTATCTTGAGGAATACTCGCATTTTTATGCCCGCTGCTGCGCTTAGATTTATTACTTACCATTTTTTGTGTTTTTTTTTTAGCTCACCTCCCCATCTTGGTCTAGTGCAAACGTAGCAATTAAATTTACTTTAGCGTTGAATAGTTGCGGCATACTTTTAACTTGGTCTGAAGTGTGGCTCAGAAGTATGCAAATTATTTTGCATTAATGTGTGTTAAAAGTTGTGCAAACTTGGGCTTCATTCAGTCATTGAGTGAAACTTTCTCTATATACGCTTACTTTTGTGTTTTTGTGTGTGTGCCGGCGTACATCAAAGCCAGAGATTACTGTAAAGCGCATAAAACTTAATTATGCCAAGCTGCAGATGACAAAGAGAACATATGGCCAAAAGAAAATTTAGCAATGTGCAAAAAAATTCGCATAATATTACAAAGGCGAGCAGTTTCATATGAGATTAAAATGGGAAGAGCCCGCAACAAAAACAGTGAAGACCGCGTGAACAAACGATGCCAAAGGCAGCGGAAAAAAACTTTGCAGTTTAGTGAAGTGCGCGCCATGAGAGACATAATTATGCGATTTAACACTCTAGTGCCGGCTAAGTGGAACGACAACCGACAACCACCAGACCTCAAGCCAAGCCCCACACCCCCAACTCAGTGCCAGACCAGACCTCAGTCTCTGTCGCATCATCGTCGTTATCCTTGCGGCGTTCTCGTCGTCGAGGCGTTGAACAAAGGAAGCCTCTGCAACAAGAAAGGGAAATTTTTACGCTAAAAGTGCACTTCTGAGATGAAGATGAAAACAACAACAATAAAGTTTTACTAGAGTCACAAGTACTCCAATTATGAGATACCCTATACTTAACATATATTTACAATTTTACCACAAAATGAATTTTGACAAAGTTGGCAATATTTAGTTTATTTTGTCAAAATTAAATGGCCGTTACAAATTAAGATACTGCATCTAAATTTAAAGTATTTGCATACTCGTTCACGAAATAAAGAGAGTATATTGACATGCAAGGTACATCTGTACACAGATCGTAATTTTTTTTCGCCGCTAGTGAAGCTGGCGACTTGAAACGTGGAATATATTCTTGTGAGAACGCACGTCAGATAAAATGTCAAGATTTTTACTGACAGATTAAAATTTACAAATTTTTGGTCAAAAATCATGCCAAAATCTACAAAAATTTTCACATGCAAAAACTTTGTCAAAACAGAACCCACTTTAATAGAAGAGAAAATTTAAGTTTGTAATTGATTAATAGCATCAAAGTAGGTATTTAACCATGTTCAATGAAGCCAACTTGCGGTAATTCTGTACAGCTCAGTTGTAGCTTTGAATTTAGTGAAATGTTTTGAATATGCTGTGTAGAAACTTCCTTTTCTAAATAAGTCAATGCAAATGATTGCACAAAATGCCTCATTTAGCAGCAAATCAAATCGCTTCTTTTCTAAACGGATAAACACATAAATAGCTATGAATGCACCCGCCCTGGTATACAAAAAAATTAGTACTATGACCAGACCTAGGCGCTGAGCAGAAACCTGGCCAAATGCTAAACGAATGAGCGAAATTGAATGAAAATTATGCCGCCAGTCGCCTGGCTGCCAGTTGGTCTGACGCTTTGACGGCCACTGCGTACGTCTTTGTGCCAGATGAAAAATTTTATAAAATAACTTGGCCCTTTTTTTCAGTTCAGTGAACTTTTCCAGTGCCAGTGCCAGTGCCCGGGACCGGTAAGAGCAACCAAATACGGCAGACATACTTGTTAGGCCAAATTGAATTGTATTTTGGCTGACTCTCAACCTGAGGCATTTCTTTTCCTTTTCATTTTTTTTTACCATTTTGGCTACCAAATGTCCGAGGCATTGGAGCGACTCGAGCCTAAGCAGTTGTTACGATTTCGAGTGCAAAAAAGTTTTGAACGCAATTCAAAATGGTTTTTCAAAGGAAAATTTCACTTAAAAAAACACAAAATTATAATTTTAGTAAATAGGTATTTAAGTAATAACTTTTAGTTCTGTAACACGTTTATTAACTGTATTAAAGCATAGCTGCTATGTTTTTGCGTCTACTTCCTGCACCACATAAATTATTTAATTTTAAACACCAACAAAATTGAATTTTTAATTATCGCCGCTAGTTATTTGTATGTGTGTGTGTGTGTGTCAGTCGTAAAATTAAATTATACGCATTTGAGCTTAAGAAATGTTAACAGCAGCGCCAAGAAAAAAATAAGAGGAAGAAGAAACTATGAATAGTACTCGTAGTTTTTAATTAAGACTGCGAGGGGAACCCAGCTAATGGCCGAGTAGCCGAGCTGTTGAAAAGTGTTAACAGTTTCAGTTTACGCAGCTAACAAACTCATTTCGCTGGGGACGATAGCAAGAACCTCCGCCTCGCGTGTGTGTACGTCCTCCCTTCCCCTTCTGCCTAAGCATTGCAGTGCGCAAAATGAACAATGTTGGGGATTTTCATTTAAGCCCATGGCTTTAACTATATACACCCCCATTCACACACGCACACACGCATGTGAAATCATAGATACGAACTTTATTTGGCTACCACAGACACCACATGGCGTATGAGCGATGCGCTCCCCTATGCTGTGTTATGATTTTCTATCTACACAGCTGCACAACAGCTAATAAATGTGTGTAAATTAGTTATCAAAGACCAGACCAAAATCTCCTCTTAATCATAAACGCATTATAATTAATACGATTCCTAAGTTAAGTTTCAGTCCCGAATTTAAGTGCCCCACCAAAGTTAGTTGCGTGTTTGGCTTAGACCTGATTAATTAACGCTGCGCTTTATCCTATACTAATTGTCGCCATTAAAATTCTGAAGGCTCAGCAGGAAAATAACCTTTAAAAATGTATTCAACATCAACACTTTAAAAAAGCATGCAGCCTTTAGGCGCTGGATATTTATACACAAAAATAGAATTTCAATTAAATTCATTTTTTACCGCAAACCAAAACAAAAGAACAAGCCAACTGTCTCTTACGGACAGACACTCAAATGTCAAAAGCGGGCAATTAATCATTTTTTCACCCTTTTTTTTAAATAATTTATGCAGCTTCAAGTCATCAACAACAACTTTACACTGCCATCTATAAATGCCAATAAAATGTCATGAAACTTCAGATGGCCCTTTCCATTAACCAAATTCCCTCACTCTCTTCTCTATATCCCTCTCTCTCTCTCTCTCTCTCTCTCTCTCTCTCTTTTTCTGTCATAGCATCTAGCTGTCATTTTTGGCTGTCATTAAAACGAATTTTTCAATTCAACTCAATTGAAATGCCAAAATGCTCATTAATTTATCAATTCGTTGACGACCCTTGCACATAATTGTGTCATACTTTGCGAAGGGTGTTATGAACTTCACTTCAATTTGCACACACCTACATTTTATTACTCTACAAAATTAAAAATGGGCTAGAAGGGTATTTTTAGTAACTTTTTTATGTTCAACTTTGTGAATTATAGTTTCTTAAGCTATCAACAGTGCAAACAGGGTATCGGCTAGTTGCGTTCTCCTGTCTATATTTTTGGTCCTTTTTAATTTTTGCTTCCAATGCCGTTGATCATTTTAATCAATCAACTCGCTGAGCATTGTCCTGCCGTCAATGTCTTGAAAACATCTGCCCTAATTCTGCTTTCTTTTGAAAGTTGAAGAATAAAGAGCCGAAAATATTTGCAACTTTGCATTCGACCCTCGGATACAGCTAATTTATCAATGCGGAGCGACATTGCAAATATTTTGTTTTGTAATGTAAAATAATATTTCCTGAGGTCCTGCTCAGCCCTGACAGCACTGTCCTGTCCTGCTCGGGGGCAGCCAGTTGAAAGGATGCCAAGGACTGCGCTCGCTTCGCTTGGTTTATGTGATTGAAAGCACATTGTGTCACACTTTAATATTTATGACAAAATGCCAGTTGGCCTTTGGGCGCCATCGGGCTAAATTTAACCTTTCCTGGCAACTTTTCCGAGCACATTTTTTTTTCTTTTCCTATCTACTCCCTTTTTTTATTTTTAATTACGTTTTTCAACTTCAGGACGCTGCTGTTCTCGGCATTTCCTTGGCAATATTAGGGCGCAAAAATATTGCACAGTGCCATAGCATTTTTTATGGCAGGCATTTTTCCATTAAATTTTTTTCATATCTTATCTTCTTTGCTGTTGTTGTTGTTGTTGTGTCACCCTTTTGTATTGACTTTTGACTTTGGATCACATCAACCGCATTATATCAACCACAAATACCGCATACGCATATACGGCTCATATATAGCCCGAGCATGTAGAAAAACTCAATCAAACTGTTAATCGACTTGTGGTGCGCCCCACCAACGGCCATTCATTCCACTTGTCCCACTCGTTTGTGCCCATTCCGTTGACACATACACACACGTGTTGGTCCTGCCAGTTACCCTTTTTGATTGTTTTTCCATGAAATTTCCAACCATAAAATGTCAATAATATGTTTGCTATTTGCGCTCTTTCAATGATATGTTTGCACTGCGTTCTGTTTTTTTTTGGGGGGGGAGAGGGGAGCCATCAACCTGCTTAATGTCAATAGGCCATAATAAATGTTGAATTGGTTGGGCGCTCAAACTGCGGCCCTGTCCAGATGCTATCCAATTTAACAGAGTCATTTCTGGTGTTTAATGGATTGCTTGCTTTATTTGCTTTTTGCATTGCACAACATTTCAAATACTGTTTATTGAATTTTCAGCAATTTAATCAAGAATCTCTATTTCCCATCGAACTGACTTTTGCTCCCGTTTATTGAAATTATTAATAAATTTGTATGAAAAATTTTATGTTTGCATAAAAAATCCTTTTTATTTGGAATTATTCCTCTCTAAAAGTTGCGCTTCGCGTTTGTTATTATAGTGTCAATAACAACAAATAAATATTTAGATTAGATTTCGAACTGAAGAAATATACAAAATATAAGTTGATGTTGTCTTCTATCATTTGGATTTTAAAAATATGAGAATAATCTATTAAAATCTAAAGACATTGGTTAGGCTTTTAAATTTATTGCCTCCAAACAACAACAATAAATGCCAGACAAATTGTGATGTATAATTTCTGCTTAAAGCCTTTAGGTTCATGGATTCTCTGCATAACGACGTTTAGATGCTGACAGCTGGTGTTAAATTCCAATAGTCAGGCGTGTCAAACTGAAATACATTTCTTGCTTAATATCCATTGGAATTGCATGCAATGCAAAATCAAATAAAATCTTTATTAATAGCAACGAAATAATTTCTGGCATAGGCTGATGTGATGTCCCAAGGACATCAATGACTTTAATACAAATTAACAACAGATGTTTTTGATTTCTGTTGAGTTTGCTGCTGCTTAAGCCCAATATTATTTTAATGCCACGTTCAATCAGAAGGTGCTGCCAACATTAAGCCAGAATAGTTGACAGCTTCGGATCTGAGATTTAATGAAATGCCTGGGGAATGCCGCCAGTCCAGAAAACAACCTAAATTAAACAAATCTAATGAAGTGTGTGTGTGTTGTTCTTGAAGCATGAGTCCTTGGCGCAAAACTGAGGCTGCCATGCGGTGGCAAGATAGACGACTTAGCTGCCAGCCCAGACGCCGCACGTGCCTCCGTTTGTGGCCAGCACGAACACACACAGATTCGATGTTGTAATTTCTGGCTACCTTCTTTCAGAATGATATAAAGCTGCCTCAGGCCACCAACCAACCAACCAAACAACAGTAACAACAATGAGAGGCAACAATGTGGTGACGGCATTCACAGCTTCTACTTACGGCCGTCTGTCTGTCTGCCTGTCTCTGTTTGTGTGTGTGTTTGTATGGCCTTGTCGTCTGGGCTTGTTAGCTGCGGCGATGCTCTGCTCTATGCTGTATAAGAGCTCCCAGTTCCCAGTTTTATAAACACATATATAGTATGCTTGTGGAGCAGGCTCTTGGCAGCCTCCAGGGCAGCAAAATGAGCAGGCGGAAACAATTAGCGTTGTAGCATTATTTGTAACATGCTGTTTGCCAGCCAGTAATTAAGTGTCTCATTAAAAAATGATAAATTTAAATGGAAATATCTTTCACAATGATGCTGCTGCTGCGGCTGCGGCTGCTGCTGCTTCGCCCAGACTGTCTCAAGTGTGCTACAGAAATTTAAGAACTTTAAAAAAGTTTGGAACCAACTCCGAAAAATAGGGAGAGACGGCAAGATTTTAGGGTAAACAGTTTAAGCAATTATTACGCATTGAGATATACTCTGGTTTTGTCACGAGCCCACATATTACCCCAAATCAATATCAGCAGACAACAATTTACTTTTCGTTAACTTTGCATTTTTTTTATATTTTTTTTTATATACTTCTAGAAGGGTACTCTAATTTCTACACTCGAAAGCTAAACATTCTCTCTTGTTTTTTTGCTGTAATCTACAAATTGGCGCTTTAAACCCTTTTGCACATTTTACACCCCCTCGTTTGCTCTTTTTCACTCCCTCTGCGTTTGCCAAATCACAAACTTTTCCGGCTGGCTAAATTCAACGGTTTGTCTTTCTTGACTTTCAAACTTTAAATTGTTTAAATATAAAAAAAAGAAAACAATTTGGTGCCACAAACTTTTAAGTTTTTGTTTTTTCGGCTTTGATTGAATTTCATTTAAAGACACCATTTGCATTTATAAGAAGTTATCCCTAAGTTGTTATATATGTGTGCAACATATTGTTGCAAATAAATCCATAGTTTCAATAATAATTGTAGCCATAAAACATTTGTATAATTTAAACGCCGTGCAAACATTTACCATATTTAAATAAAAGTATTTTGCGTGCATCTGTAAAGGCAATTGAATTAAAGTAAATGCCTCATGTCAGCTCAAGTGACATTAAAACGCATTAAGTAACAAATCTCTCTCATGCTGAAAGTGCATTTAAATAAATCAGTTAAAGCAGTTAATTCTTTATTTTTTTCTGGATTAATTTAAATTAAAGCCAGTACTGTGATATTTTTATTGTCGACCTGAATTGTATAACGTTTTTTAAATCAAATATGTAGAAAATGGGTGAACTTTTCAGAATAAATTCCACTTAAATATTGAGCAGCTAACAGTCATAACCTATTTGGAGTCCTCGATTGTAGCCCACAAATCTCTGGCACTATAGCTCTTAAATATTGCAATTTAGAATCCACACGTGTCTGTGCCAAACATTTTTATCAATTGAGTGAGAGAGGAGAGGTGCAAGTAGACAAGCTGCTGGCTATCAGTAAGCTGCCCGGATTGAGCAAAGTGGCAGCGAGGCGTGATTATGCCACGCCACAAAATGGGGCAGCCACACGCTGATAGACACAACACGCTGCACAGTCGCTGCCTCCACTTGGCCACTGCTATTGGCCAGGCATAAAAGACTTGAGCGATTAGTTGCAGAACGTGCAATGCATGCGATGTCAGTTGCTGCCACGTGCTAGTTGCCTTGGCCACACATTAAGCCAGGCTCAACAAAACCGCCAAGGGCAGCCCCCAAACACTCGAGGGCTTTAAGCCGAGCCAGCCATTTTGCAGCTAGTGGCATTTACAAGAAAACCAAATTGTCGTTCGCAAACTGCAGATGCGCCAATGGCGCCAATGGCACTTCAATTGTTTTTCTGCACAAATGTTGTAATTGCCACAAACATGTGTTTCTACAAAAGTGGACACGCCCACTTGGGTCACTTGTGCACATTTAATACGCTTCCAAGGGATGTTTTCATTTTGTGATAAAACGTGTTTCACATTTATGAAGTTGAAGTAGAAGTAAATTAACATAACATATTGCATCTGTCGAGAAATTATTGTTTTCCGAGAAATTCATTTATATATAATATTACCTATTTTGTAAAAATACTTCGACTGTATTACATTTTTGCCAGGGTATTAAATTTTCGATACGCCAAAGATAAATGATTTTTCTCTTTGGAGCTAAAACTGGTTTTTATTTGATTTATTTGCTTGCCCGACAAAGCGTGGGAATTTTCGTGTAATTGCTTTGTGTAGACATAAGGAAAATTTATATATATAAGCTTTGTAGGTGTGTATGTTATGTGTTTGTGTGGGTGTCTTTCCTTCTCTCTCGCTCTATCTATCTCTCTCTTCTCCAGCATTTTGTGTGCCTGCATTGGGCTGCAGCTTTTGTCGTTCATTTTTTTGGGCCATTTGGTCGATGCGATTAGCTTGTGTGGCTTTGGCTTTGGTTTTGGTTTTGGCTTTGGCTTAACCTAATGTGACTACTGGCAACTGGCCACGCCCACACCAGCGCGTGTCCAATGCGGAAGTGGAAGTGCACAGACGACACAAAGCCGACATTGGCCAATTAAGCACGGCAAATGAGCAGCAATCTTTTGACTCAATGATGCCCAAAAGGCTCCTAAGGCCACCCAGCTACACCTTGGCCAGCACAACACAAACTTCATTTGAGGCATTAAGCCTGACTGAACTGTGTGTGTGTGTGTGTGTGTGTGTGTCTGTGCCTGGTCTGCTTTAAGTTCTTGCAGCATTTGTTTTACCTTAAGCAAAGAGAGAGAGAGAAAAAGGACCCTTCACTAAAATTTGAGGCAACTGTTTCAAGTTTCACTGGCAGAACCCAAAACCCGCTGCCAGATATTAAGTTTCAGCCATGTCGGCGTTCTATTGTTGTTGCTCGTTTTTTTGTTGTTGTTGTTGTTGATCGCGGTTTTCTTAGCTGTCCAACCCGTTTCAGTGTCAGTTGCCTGGTCAACGCCGCTTATTTCCTACCTGCTGCGCTGGTCACGGTCGCAGGTTTCCCTTTGTTGTCTTTTGATTGCATTTTTAACGCTTCACGCCAGCGCTTCCACTTACAATAGCCACGCCCTCTGCACCCTGCCCCTTGTCGCACTCTTTGTAAATCCACTATGAAGTGCAGCAAAAGCATCATCAACATTCACTACTTCATCTCTTGATGCTGCAGCTGCTGTTGTTGCTGCCTCTGCCTTTAGCATTTTGCTTTAGTTTAATTGAATTGCAAATGCCGCAAAGCTGCTGAAAATACTTGCAACAAGCTGCAACTTTGGTGGCCAGCTTCAAGTGCAAGTTCCTAGCCAAATGGAAGACGTTCAGTACGTAATAAACTTGTCTGTAGCTGATTTTATGTAAGCTGTGCAAATTGATACGAACTGGTAAGCATTTTAAAATGATTCTTCCTTTAGTTAAAAGGGTATCTCAATTTTGTTTTTTCTAAGAAAGCTGTTTAAAGCGGCCAGATAAAATCGCTATGGCTTTTTTCAAGTAAATTAAAACTTGATTACAATATTAGCGAAAAAATATAAGAAGTAAATATTACCCCGTATAAATTATAAAGCTATTTCGTTTGTAATTTGTTATCTACTAAATATCATAGATACATTTTGTATTTAAATTATTTTTATGAAATTTATTCGATTCCGAAAAATGCCCAATCAGCATAATATTTATTTTGATACGTTTTTACAATAAATTGCAATCCTTTTAATGTGTGCGCTTAATTTTAAATTTCTTATTTGGCTGAGCCAACTACTCACACAGCCCGAGCACGCAGTGAAACCATAAATAAAAGAGCAGGCCAAAATTAGAGAATGCTTCGCTTTAAAATCACGTGGCTATTAAAGAAAAGAAGAGCAACAACAAAAACTTGGCTGCAAAATACAATAACAACACACAAATCTACAGCCTGAAAATATATTATATTGTAATATAATTTCTCGAGCGTAAATCTAATTTATCAATTTGTGTGTGCAAAAAAAGCGCAAAATCGAATAAAAGGCAACCAAAAGGAAAAAGCAAAACAAAAAAAAAACTGGAATCGGCCGCAACGTTTGTTGCCAAATCAGAGAATTGGACAGAGGATTGCAAGTGCAGAGGGGGCTGCGGCGCAGTGCTCTGTGTGTGTGTGTGTGTGTGTGTGTGTGTGTTGCTGTGGGTGTGTGTAGGGTTTCGCCGGCTTCTGCTCTCTATATAAAACGTGCCGCAGGCCTTGTGGTAATTGGCAATAAATGTGTTCATGAATTTTAATGTTGGCTCGACGGTCAGCGGAACTGCCCGCTACGCCCCCCTCCACCCGGTCCCTAAACGAGGCTACAAATCGAGCCATGCCTACGTTCAGGCATAACTCATAATATTATGCCAGCTGCTATTTTATATATAACTTTTTTTTTTGACGGGGCCTTTAGCTGGAATTTAATGTAATTTGATTTTGGTCGACGCACAAATATTGAGATTTATTTCATTTTGAATTGTGTGCTAAAACAAAACATGTTGTGCCATCAAAAATACAACACAATTGAGTTGCTGAAATCAAAAAATAAATGAACACATTTGCACAGCGCGTAACTCGATAGGCCGCAAACTGAAGAAGCCCAGCGAAGTGGAGCGAGTTCAAAAACAAGGCCACCCAACCGACCGACCGACCCGACTCGCCATGGAGTAACTTTTCGGTTTGATTTATCATATTCAATTACAAAAGTAGCGCACGTATTAAATGGACGCATCCGCATCTGCCTGCCTTTTTTGCGCCTCGACTGTCCCAAGCGGCGTATGAGTAATTTAGTTCTGCGAAGCTTAACCCACACATGAAGCGCCACTCGTGGATCGTATATGAGTTGGTTTACTGATTGCTTCCGGCATTTGCTGTTTGCATTCGAATAGGCAAATGGCCCCAACGATTTCTCAGTGTTTAAATAGCACGAAAATGCGAACGGGCAAAGAGTCCAAGAAATATGCACGCTGAAAGCTGATATCAACAACTACTTCCAACCAAGTGCCCCGTGCGGCATCCGCAGCTCCTCACTCCTCACTCTTTACTCTGGCTCGCTTACCCTTACACCCCCTTTTCTCTCTGTTCGCCATTCGGGCCAATTCGCGTGCGCCATGTGCTCGAGCGGCAATGCCAAGCGGCGGCCCAGAACGCAAACAAACTTTGCCAAAGTCCAAATGGAGCGTGTAGAACGTCAGCTGGCAGCGCGGCTAACTTCTGTGTAACTGAAAGTGTGTGTGTGTGTGTATTTTTGGAGGCGTGCCTTGCGTGCGGCTTGCTCACAAATCTGCAGTTTCTTTAACGAGTTTGACAGATGCTGACTGCTGGGTTAGCCTCTCAGATGCGGATCTCAACCGTAGAAAGTTTGCGTTTTAAGCAGATTAATTTGTAATTCGCCATCGGTAAATGAATTTATTTTCCGGATGTTGGTTACTTAGTGACATCCAAAATCTCAGAAAATACGTACATTTAGTAAACACAACATTTATTATTTTCTTGAGAATTTCTGAATTATTTATCCGTCAGACAGTATGACAATTATAAATTTACTTATTGGAAAACTCTTTTTCTCTCTCGCCTTTCTATGCAATCCTCATTAATTTATTTTGATGAATGTTTTTCTTTTTCCCTTTTCTCTATCGCTATTTTCTTGTCACTAGAATTTTTTATTATTAATTTTTTACTTGATTAATTAAATTTGTGTCTTTTAAAACTGAAATTTATTTTACAAATTTTTCTTCTCTGTTTGTATATTTTTAATATTTATCAGATTGCAAAGCAGGAACTTCAACTGCATAATTCGCCGAGCTTGCTTTACTTTTAAATGTACCCTTCGTATTTTGCTGTAACTCATGCCACAAGTTAAATTGAGTGTGTTGCGTGCACCCCTCAAAAAAAAAGCACTTGGATATTGAGAATATGCAAAAGAAATTTTTTGGGCGCCGCTCAGACTTAACTCAAGAAAATTGTCCGCTCTTTCGCTTTGGCCGCAAAACTGCAGTAGGAGCCTTGGCATCGGCATCGAGTTCGTCGGCTGCTGTCGCAATTTTTCACTTTTACCGCAACAACTTTGCAGAAATATTACTCAAGCCGGGGCCCAGCAGCAATATCCTGACAACAAATCCAACGCGCACAATGCATAAGGTGTCGACGATGAGCCGGAAACTTGACAGTTGCTGGCTGCCTGCCTGCTTGCCTCCCATCCGCCTGCTGCCTCAGTAAAATGAAAAATATGCTGCACATAAATCCTGCGGCTTTCACATTTTCCGGCAGTGCTTGCACAATGCCAAGCAGGGGAAGACATAAGGAAAATAGTAAGAATCAAAAACAGGAAAAATTCCTATGAAAATTACATGTGCAAGTTTCATATTTTGCAGTTGCAACCGATTTGGCTTTCAGGCAGATTGAGAATGTCGCCATGCTCTGAGGCGAGAGAGAAAGTGCGCGCATTATAATTTCGCGCTTATTTTTGAAGCTGGTTCCTCTAACCACATTGTGTGCTGCGGCTAATTTATGCAGGGCGCGCAGTGCTGCGGCAAGTGCCACGAGACCACCGCAGTTTATCGCCAAGCGCACAAGTGTCCAGAGATGGCGACCACAAATCACTGAGGTCAAACATGGCGTATACGCAACACACACTCACACACACAGCACACACACACACAACACACCAAACACTAACATGTGTATACATAAGCGTGCACAGCAAAACAACAAACAGCAACAACTATAACAATAACAACTGCAACAAAAACTGTGTGTAACTATGTCAACATCTGACACCACGTTGATTTCAATTTGAAAGTCTGTGAGTGTGTGCGCCAGTCTGTGAGAGCATATGAGTGTGTGTGTGGTTTTATAAATAGATTAGCAGCAGTGGCATTTTAAAACAAGAAATAACAATTTCCTTTTCTAGAGTACAGAATAAAATACTCTTACAACCATTTTGTGTGCAAAATCTTGTTTGAAAGCAAAATTTCAAATTAGAAAATATATAATTTATAATAAACTTTTATACGCCAATTTATAGTCAATTGTGCTTATAAAAATTATATGGTATATTATATGTATTTGATTCTTATAAAAAAAAGATTTTAGTTTTTACAAGCAACAATTAATTTGGTGTGAAAATTCTTAAATCTACTTTTTCTAATCCTTCAATCATATAATTTTTGTAAGTTTTTGGATAGTAACATAATGAACGCATATAATATTTAGAGTCTTCAACAGAAAGTATTATGAATTAAAAGCTCTCACCGCAAGAAGAGCAAACAATGGGTGTGCGCTGTGAGAATTGAATTAGTTTTGTCTGCGGACAAGTGTTTAGCTGTAATTAAAACCCCCCACTAATTGCCACTCATCCAGTAACAGAAACAACAAGTTAAATAAAAATCTCGAAATAAAACTTTGTATATACATATTGTATTCCATTGCAGATGCTGTTGAAGTGGCTGCTGTTCAGCCTGTGCATAATGCCGGCCATGTTCAGCAATACGAGCAGAAAGTGCCCCGTGGAATGTAGCTGCAGCATCGATGATTTGGATCGTTTTCAGGCCATCTGCACAAAAGGTAAGTGCCGTAATAAGTGCAAAAGGTGCAAAAGGGCCAACAACTCGACAAGCGCAAAATAATCAAATAAAAAAAAAGGGGCAAAGCAAAATGTACGCAAATTACGCAATACACAAAACAGTTGCCATATAATCCAAAGCTGCGGCAGTTGTGGGTGTTCCTGCCACCATCATTAGGATAACATCATAATTACAGAGCCAGTTACCACATGTAATTGCCATTTGCCATTTGCCGTTTGCCAGTTCCCAGTTGGCCAGTTGCTGAATAGTTCGATTTGTGAATTTTGCTCACGCACGGAATGGATTGAGTACTTTTGGCTACACACATGAGTACTTAGCATTAACGAGTACTTTTTTAAAGCTTGGCGATTCGTTTTCCCCCTTCCCACTTAAGTTGTCTGACAATTTCAATTTGTTCAACTGTCATTTGCCGTCTACGACGATTGCTTCCGTCTTCGTGCAGCCAAAAATCTATAATTTTAATTTAACGCTTGTTTGGTTAGCGCACACATTGTAAGTCCTCGAGTCCTTCTTGAATGCGGATGCTTTGAATGTGATGCTTTTGTCGTTTTAATTTCATTTTCCAAATGTTCGGCACAATAACAACGGCACGGCTAAGCAGAGAAGCTGATGCTGATGCTGCTGTTGCTGCCATTGGCAGTAAGACAACGAAATGAGTTTCAATTTTGAAGCTTATTCGGCCTGAATTACAGATATTCGTTCAGGGTATTTATTTCAATTGTTCTACTTATGTTATTTACTATAAGCACATATTTAGTTTTATATTTATTTCAATATTTACGGAATTTAATTTATTTGAATTATTTGAAAATAGGGGGCTTCAGATGAATTTCTATTAATCATATGCATGTAAAAAAATTTAAAAATGAAATCATTTTAACTTTATAATACATTTTTGTTTTTTGTACCATATTTTGTGTTTCAAATTTTTTTTATAATTTAGTATACTTTAAACTGTGCAAAGAATTTTTAAAATGCCACAATAATAGTATAAGGAAAGCATTGTGGTGCTAATGAGCAGGGCCATCTTTTGGTTCAACTTGCAACTGTTTTTAGGACAATGCAACAAAACTCGTAAATGCCAACAAAATTGCAAGCGCGTTAAAATATGTTACAATCAGTGTTAATGCTTTGCATTTTTTATGAAAATTCCCGCAGCGCACTGGGGCCATATAACAAACGTTGGCCCCAACAATACAATAAGCAAAAAACCACGCACACACACACACATACATATATAATGCATTGCGAGAATATAATAAAAGTCGACGAGTGCGGTTTCAAAATTGTATAGCGTAAAAAAGGGGGGAAGGGGAAGGAAGAGGTAAGACACAGTTGTTAAGGATAACGGAACTGGGACTGGTAACTGGAAACTGCGTTTAGTTGTTGCGATTTCGTATAGAAACTGCCCGGTTTTAACAACCAAAACGGTGAACATTGTTTGCATACACAAATGGGGAAGGTTGCGTTCTGCAGTTAACGATCTTGTTGGCATTGTTAACCTTAGTTATTGTTGCCAAGCTGAATAAATTTTATTTTTATCACCGTGCACTGAGCACAACTAATTTAGTTTACGTAACGCTTAGGTAACCTTCAGTTAATGACAATGGTGTTCTTCCTTCGCAGGCGGTCTGAGCTCTTTATCCGCCAATCAGCTGGACATTGATGTCAAGGTAATAATTATACGCGGACCACGAAACTCCATCACCATTGGACCGGCACTGCGTCAGTTTATGCAGCTGCAGGTGCTACGCATCACCGATTCCAATCTGCCGGCGATTGGCGCTGAGTCCTTTTGGGGCCTTAAATATCTGCGCATATTAGGTGAGTAATCAATTCTTTATAGCAAGCCACTAAAAATCGCCAGTTTGATTTACGTGCGCGTAAAATTCCGAGCAGCGATTTCAATTTAAGCAGCTGCGCATAGTTAAAACACCGCCCAGCGATATGCAAATAATACACAATCGAGAAACGATGCGGCCCGAAACAGGCAGGACGCAGGCAACCGTTGCGGTTGTCCTGCAGCCTCGTAAAAGCCAACGCAAATAAAAGCGCGCGTCACAAAATGTTGAGGACTCGGTCGACAGCACAAAGTAATCCCTTTGAGTGGGTATTCCCACTTATTCGCATGACTTGTGACTCATAGCAAAATGTGTCACTCTTAATCAAAATCAAATACCCTAAGAGGTACACAGAAATATTATGTGGCACCCAACTATATGACAATGTGTGGCGCCACCTGACGTGATGTTATAAAATACATATATTCTGTTAAAATTGCGTGTCAGTTTCTAGTTGTGCTCTCACAGCACCCAGTGTTGTAAAACGTCTTCATTTTAAATGTTTATTTTCCTTTTTTGTATTATACAAAAATATTCAAATTTGATTGGTAGTGTTGTTAAATGTCAACCAGCTAATGCTGTCAACAGTTTAAGGACTTTACCAACACTATTTTCATTAGGTCATCGCATTCTGCTGTGAGAGCATTTCAGTCTTCGGTATGGCGCAGTTTGTCTTTTCCTGTTTGTCAATAAAATTGAAATTGATGCGCCAAACAGCGAAAAGCGACCCAGAAATAAAATAAGATTGGGCCAAAAATCAAAAGTAAAAGTCAACCAGGCAAATGCGTCGATATCGCTCAGCGCTTTTCAACTTGTTTATTTGTGTTTTATGTGCTGTCTGTTTGCGGAACGGGGCTCCGAGAATCGGAACGCGGTGCCGGGGCACTCCAATTATTTACATGCACAAATCTTTGCTTTTTACCCCAGCTGCTTGCCAAACAGTCAGAAGTCGACATAAAACAGGCACATACTCACACACACACACACACATACAAGAACCACACACTCACTTGAACATGCGGAGAAAAAAGTTGTTGCTGCAGTTAAAAACGTTGCCTCTAGTCAGGCATCAAATGGCATTCTTTTTGTGCCGTCCTCCCGCCGTTTCTATTTAAATTAATTTTGGCAAATGTTTAAAATGTTTAAGTGGGCGTGGCACGCTGCAGCTGACTCTGCCTCAGCCACAGCTCTAGCTCCTGCTCCCGAAACAATGGCAACAACTCGAGCAAAAGTCTCTCTTCTGGCTTTTAGCTAAAAATGCTGCTCATGTTGCCTAGACAAAGGGGCGTATGTGTAATGTGTTTTGTGTTCTGTGCTTTATCTGTGGCAACTTTGCTTTTAAATAGGGCACTCTATAGAAGTCGAAATACTTTTGTCTGTGCTGCTTTTCGTATAGTTTGTTTTTAATTTTCTTTCATTTTCGATTTTTTATCTAGATTTTTTGTTTCATTTTCAGTTGCATTCAGTTCGCTGTGCGCTGAACCGTTCTTTATTTACTCTTTCCATTTTTACTGCACAAATATTTACACAATGTTAAGCAACACGAGCCCTTTGTGGTTATTAAATATTGCAGTTCGGTCTACAATTGCATTTCATATAATAATAATATTTTCCATTTTATTTTTGCCCACAAAAAACTGTTGCATACTTTTATGCGTTCAACAATTGTTGACGAATGCAATAAATTATAAAAAATATGCCAAAATATACGACTCTGTCATTCACCAACTATATCATCCGACACAGATCTATCGAAGAATAACATAACAAACATTACGGAGAATAACTTTCGTGGCCAGGATAATCTGCATGAATTGGATTTATCAAAAAATAAAATTTTACGCATGGCCAGCTCAACGTTTCGCCATCTGATGGTGAGTAACCGAATATAGCGGGCTGATATTATATTTTTATTTATTTTTTGCAGTTGAAAACATGTTATGAATACAATGCATTAATATAAAATTTAAAGCGAAGGCAGAAAATTTTGAAAACAGTGGAAATGTGATAAATATATATGCTATCTTCCTCTGTAAGATAGAAAACTATTGCAATTGTTAATTTAAAACAGCTTAATCTATATATATCATTTATTATCCCATTATGTAATCTACAGTCATTCTTTTTTGTTACGCCACGTGCTGTGCATTTCAAAGTTTAGAATCTAAATCAGATATTAGCGCACTTCTTGACTGCATAGTTTTTGGCTTTGCTTTGAGCCACTTTGTAATAAACATCAAGGAATTTTTAATAGCAGGCACAAAATATTGTTGACTACATTTTGGGGGCAAACGAAAGCTGTACGTGCTTGAATTTAAGTTTTGCTGCATTTGCAGCTCCTTTTGCCATGGCTGCCAGGCGGAAGTGCCAGTGCACAAAACTTGGTGCGTTGTCTTCAATTTGCTTTCGATTTTGTTTTACCCACTGCTCTTCACTTCCTCTCAGTCCGCTGCGCGCAGCTAAAAACAGTATCTCTAGGTTCCGTTTGCAGCAGCAGCATCAGCAGCCGCCGCAACAGCAGCAACGTTTGAAAGTTATCTTTTTCGACAGTTTCCGGTCCGCAGCAGAGAACTGGCAGTATTTGTGCCTGAACTGATTTATGAATTATTTGCCATGAATTTTGCGTTGTGGGCTATAACAAAATATTATTAATTTGGTGCGTGCCGTAATAAACTTTTGGCAATTGCATAACTCTTTGGGGCAGGATCTGCGACGTCTTAATTTGGCCGACAACTCAATTGTGGAGCTCGTGCAGCGCAATTTCTTCATGCTGAGTAGACTCAAGTACCTGGACTTGAGCGGAAATCCGCTACAGGATTTACAGCCGGATGTCTTTCGCGATGTGCCCGTAAGTAAACATAACAACGAACGCACTTTCCTGTACTCGATTTTTCTTCACTCTGCTTGATTTCCAGGAACTGAAAGTACTGAAATGCCGCAATTGCCAGTTGAAAAAAATCAATCCGCAATTGTACAATTTATTGCCACTTTTAAGCGAATTGGATTTGGGACGGAACGAGGTTTGTCGCCAACCTATTGGAAACTTCGCAACCATTTTCCAATTATTTCTTTTTTCTACCAACTTTGCTGTTTTCCTTTTGGCAGTTCAAATTCCTTGACAAGGATGAATTTCGCGATGTGAAGCGTCTCACAAAAGTTTTACTCGACGGCAATCAATTGTCTGTGGTCGTGGACCAACTCTTTCGCATGCAGAAAAGTCTTAATCACTTGGGTGCGCCATTGAAATTACAGTCATTTCCCTTCTAGCCAAACTCACTTAATTTACCATTTTGCTCTCTGCCCCCCTTTCAGATTTATCGTACAACCGCTTGGCCAAAGTGCCAAACGATTCGTTCCTGCAGCTGACCAATCTAACATTCCTCGATCTGTCCTACAACAAGCTGGTGCGGCTCGAGCCGCAATCTGTGCGCAGCTTAAGCAATTTGAGAGTTCTCAATATTAGCGGCAATGTTATGGAATTGAGGGATATGCATGAAACATTTGAGGTGAGTTCTGATTTTATATCTTTCTATTAAAGTTGGCAACCACTTTTACTTGAAAAACGCTGTAAATGAAGGAAGAAATAAAATAATAATAAATAAATACATGTAAATGAACGAAAAAATAAAATTAGGCCACGCTCAAACTAAAAAAAAAAAATCCTAACATTAAAAATTTAACAGTCTTACAATATACTCAACCTTTAGCTATAGCCATAATAAAACTGATTAATCTCCAAGACTTTACTTTATACTTTGATTGAGTGAGTGGCAATCCATCAATTAATGTTTAAATTGAATCTTATCCTTTTAGATGATACCGGAGCTGACGCACTTGGCCATTGCGGATATGGGTCAGCTGCCTGTTGGCTTGTTATCGCCTTTCCGGCAGTTGCTCTATTTGAATATCTCGGGTAATTCATTGGATAACATGGCACTGCAAGTTATCGATCCGTGTCGTGAGCTTGAGGTAAGTTGCCACGGTGATTGAATGAGCCAAGTTGAAATTATTGCTAGCACAAAAGTCACTGCCAAACTGGCACCGCCCCTAAAAATCTATTGCAAGTTTTATTCTGCTATCTAACCAGCTCTGTTGTCCTTGTATGTGGGTGTGTGTGTGTGTGTGTGTTTTGGTTTTCTGTATATGTGTGTGTCGACAATTGTTTATTTATTTGGCTGTTGATAACTTTTTGGCCAATTGCAAAATATTTCAACGAGCAACAGTGTCTGATGACAATGGCATTGCTGCCTGTTTGCAGTTTGCAGTTTGCATTCAACATTTTCTGTTTCTGCAAATCGACTCCGACAGCCAGTTCCCGAAAATAACCATGCTTTTGTTTTATAACTGTGCCTACGCCAACTTTCGTCTCAGTGTCTGTTGTTCTGTCCGTCTGTGTCCTTGTACGTGCTTCCTTCGGTGTCACTTTATCTCCATCTCTCTCTTTCCCCTTGTTCTGTATTGTTTTCATAGTTGCGCTGTCATTGTGATACCCTGTATCCAGGAAACGGGCTGAACTGGGTTTAATAATAAATACAAATGCATAGAATTTGGCTTTTTTTACTCTCTACAAAAAATGTATATTCTTTATTAGTCAGTCAAGTCAGCCCAAGGTTAACTTTTAGTAAAAACAAGATGAGGCAAAATATCACCATATCAAGAACTCTAAAGTATTATAAGTTTAAAATATATTGTCACCTTAAAATCGAATTGATTTATTTAAAAAATACGCGCAATTAAATCTACTTTTTGTAGAATATTACAAAGCAATAATTTAATAAATACCAAAGTTACAATAATCAATGATAATCCTGATTATCAACGATTAACAGAGTATCTGCTTGTTAAGTGCACGCGCATTTCGACCGTCCCTCACATTGTTTTTGTAGTTGTTGTCCTGTTGACTATGGCAAATTTATGACACAACAACAATCAGTTGATAGCCATTAAGCTTTTCATTTTAATTGAATTTAATTGTGTATAGCGTCAGTAGGACACTTCAGTCAAGCCTTTGGCATTGTGTTTTTGTTGGGCTTACACAATGCTACCAATGTTTGGCAACAGCTGTAGCTAATTGCAATTTGATAAGCAAATCCGATGCATCAAATGACACTAATAGTTTTTCTGCACTTTAACATTTTTTTTTTTAGTTTTTGGATTTATCACGAAATCAATTATACGGCATCAATGCGGATACGGTGCTGCGCATCCAGGGAATTCGCAATGTACGGCTGGACAAGAATCCGCTGATATGCGATGAATGTCACATGGGCAAATTAATAAACGTTGTGCGACAAGTAAGTCAAATGCGATTGAATAAATCTTGATGCGCATACGACGCGTAGTCCGCGCGCTTTAAAATTTTAATTAGTTTTCAAAGCTTACATCTGATTGATGATATTAAAAAATGAAAAAAATTAAAATAAAATAGCTCATGCAATAGTCTTTAAAGTCACGTGTATCGCTTGCATTTTCATTTGCATTTTTGCAGCTACAATGGAAATGGGATACATATCCCATTTGTTTTTTGCCAAAAAGTTTACGTGGCGCTGAAATAATTAATTTGGACATTGGCGGGCTGCACACGTGCCTCGATTACATCAGCGACGAGGAACAGAATGCGGCAAGCACTTCATATAACTTTCTTGAACATGGTAAGTAGGTAAAATTGTTAAAACAATATTAAAATTCAATGCACAGTGTATGGGACGAAATTCAATCAGATGTCTGTCCCTTGACTGATCTTTATTCAAAATTTTGTAGCCCTCAATTATTAATTATTTAAAAGAACTTTATGAAACAAACAAGCTTCAAACTCCTCATTGATTACACTTTAACAAACTTGTGTTAATTATTATACTATTTAAATATATTAATTATCTATTTTTATAATCTTTAAGCTACTGAGTAATACAAAAAAGTATCAATTAAATATTTGTATGCCTACTTTTTTATATTTTCTTTTAACAGGTGGTCTTAATACCCTGGCTATTTTGGGTGGTATAATTTTTGTGCTAATTGCCGTTATCATACTATCGCTGGTAGCTTGTTTCTCCAAGAATCGCGCACGCTACTATACTAGAGAGGATCATCTAAATGGCAGTAAGTCAAAATATGTATATATACAAATCTAACCTCCTAAAACAAGTAAGAACGTTCCAGTTGGATCAAAATACCAACAAACATGAAAATTTTATTTTTGACAAAGTTATGGTAGCTTGAAATATGGGAGCTATGGATCCGATAACTCAAAATTTTTGTCAATTTTGAGATGATTTTTTACCAAAAATTGTACCCCTTCAGAATCGCCTTAAATGTGGTTTTTTTTATTCTAATTATGATAATTACAATCGATTAAAAACAGAAATTCGAAATTCTAAATTTTGAAAAAAAAATTTTTTTGAAAATGTGTAAGGGGGGAGTAGGTAATATTTTCCCAAAAAAAAATTTAAAAAAAAAATTATTTTCCGATATGCAAAATATTTAGATACAGAATCAATTTAGAGGTCAAATCATGATCAAAATGCCATC
>SCDS01000424.1:0-62658 GCA_004149465.1 Drosophila nigromelanica
TCTAAAAAAATTTTGTCTCATAATGGTCTTTAAAATAGGAATTATCAATCTTTAAAGTGCAGGTCATCTGCACTGCTATTTCAATGAACACAGCTGTATATATATGTTTGTTTGTACAATATACAAAATCTACTTGATGCATAACCCTAACAAATGCGCAGATGTTTCATTTCATTTCTCCAAGCAAAAGTAAAACGAACAGCAAAAAAATAAAAATAAAGAAAAGAAAATTCCTCTGTTTAATTCAGTGAAACATTTTGAACAATGTCCATGCAATTTGAAACAAACAAAGGGAATGTTTGTGTTAATTGAAAGCGTGAAGCACAGCTATACACACACACGCGCAGAGACAAACACACACACAAGCGCACACATAGCGCAAAAGAATTTGAGAAATCAATTATTTCGAAACTGCAAAATTCCTACATACATTTGCAATTGTTTATGGTAAAAAGAGACACAGCACGAGCAAGCGAACAAGAGAGCCTACACTGGAGAGCGCACAGCGCAACACATACAAAATGTGAGCGTATGTCGAGGCGAAACGGCAAACGGCAAAATGCTCGTGGGGCCAACTAAAATATATATGTATGAATGTATATCTATGCGATATATGTACATGGCCTGATGTGAACGTCGCCAACAGCCTACCCCCTTTCCCTGACCGATCGAACAACTGTGCCTATTGCAGGCGCTCTCTCGCTTGCAAGCGCTCTCTCTCTCTCTTTCTCTCTCTCTCGTGTATTTTAATTCGCATGTGTGTGTGTATGCGTGTGACATATACTCTACACACACAGCTCAACACATTACGTATGAGGGATTTTTTAGTTTTGCTCGCCTTTTACGTTTTTTTTTTGTTTTTTGTGCAGATCATTCGCTGAGCTTTATTTAACTTTTGCTCTCTTGGTTTGGCCCCCACGCCAGCCCCCTTCGCACTGCGTTGCCGCCGCGCCTTGTTGTCTGACAGCTCGGTGTGCCGTTCGCTTTGCTGTACATTTTTTTGTTTTACATTTCAGTTTTGTTTTATTTTTTTTTGTTTGCTGCCGTTGCTTCAGTTGAGTTCAGTTATACTTGGAGTCTTAATCATCGCATTGGAATGTTTACATGCTCCAAGTTGTTTCTCTCTCTTTTTGTATTTTGTTTTGCTGCCCTGTTAAAATATGTAATTTATTTTTTTTTGTGGCTGCAGCTGCCAGTGCTCTTGCTCTGCCTCTGAGACTCTGCTTCTTGCCACATTCCAATGCACACACACTCGCACGTAAACATGCGCAACGCACCTTTTCTTTCCGGTTGGAGTTGGAACGTTTCAATTGGAATTTATATGGGTTTCTTGCTGTTGCTGTTGTTGCTTGCAGGAATCCCTATAAACTATATATGTACATATATATTTTTTCTTACCGATCTCTGGGATCCAGCCATGTGGTCTTTTTGTTAATGTGATCTATGTAGTAGATCTTGCCATCGAAGTCTCTGGCAATGTCCCAGCCACCCGGCAGTGGAAATTCGCTGTGATGTGGAAGTGGATGTGGAAGTGGAAGCTGTCGTGTTTGCTGCTGTTGCTGTTGTTGCTGCTGTTGTTGACTCGACATTTTGGCAAAAAAAAAAAAACAAAAACAAAAACAAGTTGTCTGTCACTTGGCGCGCGTTTTCTGCTTCTTTCGTTGTTCGGTTTCTCTTGTTTATGCTATTTGTATTAGTTTGCTTTGCTTTGCCTTGTGCAATGTACTAAATACATACAACAACATATTTCCACGGACGCAAGAACGAGAGAGAGGTAGCGAGGGCAGTTAGCAAGGCGCGGGCGCGCGCTCTCAATTATTTATTTATTTTTTTTTTTCATAACTGCATTCCATTCCAGCGCACACACGCGCACAGGTCACACACACACACACACGCAGACAAAAACTCTCGCGCACGACGCGCCATACAACGATCAACTTTGTGTTGTTGCTGTTGTTGGTGCTTCTTCTTCTTCTGCACTTACAAGTCACACAAAAATGAGTGCAATTGAAATTCCGTGTTTTTTATTTGCTTGCTTTTAATGCTTAATTAAAACTAATTAAATAATAATTCAGCATTTGGTTTTTCGAGTTTGAAACGAGGCAGCAACCCGAACCGTTAAATTTCAATATATTATTGCTTGCGTTTCTCTTAAAATACGGTATTATATGGACACATTTGCAGAAATAGAGCGTATATTTATTTTCGATTATTTTCTTGCACTTAAACTGAATTTTGTTTTTATAGTTTTAAGCGACCGCACAACCGACCGCACGCTTCAACAACAAATTCTACAATAACAAATCTTATCTGGCACAACGTTGTGCATGGGAACACTTTAGGTGTACAGCAACATTGTTATGTTGTTATACAGAGTGCTCAACTGAACTGTTAACTCGAAATGGTAATGTTAATAATCAGTTCTGTTATGTGTGGAGCACTGTTATTTAAGTACCTTCGTCGAGTGAGTAACATTCGTTAAATGGAGAGCAGTATAATTTTGTTGTTAGAAAACGAACACGTGGTAGCGACAGCCGCGCGGTAAAGTGTTTTGCATTTTGTGCCAGCGACATCTACACTTGGTATTTGAAACTTAAATAAGTACAGCAAAGTGCTGCACTAGCCAATACCCTGTAACTAATTTAAGTGTGTGATTGTGAGTGTAAAATTACTGACACGTTATCAAAGCGACCCTTGTAATGGCAACAAGCGCAGACAGACAAACAATGTGCGAAACAATAACAAGATTAAGCATGATAAAGCAGCGGCAGAGAGGTAAGCCCGTCAAGTGCAAATAAATGACGAGGAGAACTTTGTTTTACACTACGCTGAGTTTGGCAACTCTCCTTTTTTCGTGCTCTTCGTTGGTGTTCCATCTTATTGTGCATTTTTTTTTTGCGTTAGGAGCAACTGCACTTTCCAACACTGTTTGTAATGAAAGTTTAATTAGTTTTTACAACAACGCGCATTTCGTATGTACTCCTACACACACACACACACATGTAAGTATTTACACACAATTACAATTACAGCCAAAGACAAGGCAAACATTTTTTCATGCACGCCCAACGCGACTCTCTCCCCTCTTCCCTCTCGCTCGCACATTTGCCCTGTAAGCTTCCCTTGCTTGCTTTCACTTTGCGCTGTCGTCGCCTTTGCTGCGCCTGAGCCGCTTTAATCAGATAAGGCAGGTGGAGCTGCCAAGAGGCGCTGCCACGCCCACTCGCCGATGTGTGCAAAGGCCGTTTGTTGCGACTTTTGCGGTCTGCTAAATCATTCGGAAGAAGAAGAAGCGGGTTAAGCAGATAACACGAAAAAGAACCAAATAAGCTGAGAAAGGAAATTTTTGATGAATCAACGATTTTGATTTAATTTGCATCAAATTTGGAAACAATGTGAATTTATCTATGGCATAACTATATAACATAACTAATCGACATATCTAGGATAGAAAATTTAAATAAAGTTTAAAAAAAGCGTGTAAAACAACTATACTAAGTGAAAAAGTTGATAAGTGAATGAAAGTTTCAGTTGCATCTGACACAATGCAATTGTTTCTTGTTTCATTATTGATTTTGCATTCTTTGGAATATAGTGAAATATAACAATCATGACAATTTGAATATAATACAAATTAAATTCAATAAAGAAATTTTCTTTATGTCGCAATGAGGCATCTAAATATTAAAAAAGCACACAGATAAAAATCAAGCCTGAAGGGAAAACATGTTCATAATGTAAAAATACAATTTTTTTCAAATTTAAAATAAATTGATACCAATAAAAAATGCGACATTGCGTTTTAAACCACTCAAATTAGTTTTAATGGCATTCGCCACAATGCGTTTTCTTTTATATTATTGTTTTTGAACTCTTTTCAATATAGATGAATACAACAATCCTGAAATTTTAAATGAAATAAAATTCAAATTAAAATAACAAAATCTCTATTATGTATGTTGCAAGTAGGGAATTAAACCTGGAGGGAACATATGTTCATAATGTAAAAATACAAAATCTTTAAAATTTAAAATACATTGATACCAATAAAGAATGCGACATTTCGGTTAAATAAATTCTAATTCGTTTTAGTTTTATGCGCCACAATACGTTTTTATACTTGTTCACGAAGTGAAACTAGTATATTGGGTTTGAGCAATGTCCGTCATGCTGTCCGTCTGTCCGTCCGGATGAACGCAACTGTCTTCGGCGCTATTGAAGATAGAGACTTGAAACTTGTAGTTATCCTCTTTAGATAGGCTGGCAATTCGATAAAATATCGATACACGTCAAATCGCAAATCGATAACACGTGTAAATTTCCAACCATTTACAAGATAGGGACACCAAATTCGGTATATAGATAGCTGGTGACCTCCCCCAAAGATTGCATCCTTGATATCCCAGCCGCGCCCACTACAACGCCCCTCAGCGTCCCCGCCCTAAAAAATCGGTTATCCCAATATCTACCACAGTTTGTAAGCTAGAGTCACCAAATTTGGGATATACATATATTACTGGGAAACTCCCCAGACGTTACAGAAAAGATTTGCCGGCCAGTATAAAAAACAAAATTAAACATAATTCCGACGGGGTGAAATTTGTTATCAAAAATCATGGGAAAATTTAGAAAATTTCGGACATGTAAAGCTCTTGGACCCATAGATCTCATATTTGAAACACCCATAAATTTGTCAAAACTGAACCGATTTTCATGTTTGATGGCACTCTGGTCATGATTTTTCATTAAGATTCAAAATCAATGAGTTTTTGAAAATTTGTTTTTGATTTTTTTTTTGAAAATTTTTTTAAACATTTCAAAAATTTCCGCCCGTGCCAACTCCCGCATATCGCAAAAATAGAAGTCTTAATACAAATTCAAAAATACCGAAAATTTTCAAAATAACAAAAATAATCAATAACGTGAACGAGTATAACGCAGTCGGTAACGCCCGACTGCAGCGTTCTTACTTGTTTAGTTTATTTTTGTTATTGAATTCTTTTGAATAAGGAGGAATATAGTAACCATGACATTTAAAGTAAAATAAAAATTAAATTGAATAAAAAATAGCTATTGTCTATGTTGCAAGTAGAGATTCCAAAAATTAAAAAAGTACGCAGATGAAAACTAAAGCAATTTCGAGCTGCACAGAGCAAACACGTGAACGAAATAGAAAGGGTATTTAGCAGTGGTGTGCATAAATCATATTTAAGCTAATGACTTCATGTGAGAGTAGCAAATTTAATTAGAGATTTAATTTATGAGTGCATCCCTTGGCAAAGCGCACAGTGTCAAAGCCAATGCCAGAGACATTTCATTATCAACCCTTACGACGGTTAAGAGCAGCGGCAGGAGTCCGTGCTGAGCTCTTGTGGCAGAGACTGCGCTAAAAGCTATGCTACGATAAGCGCTCGGCGAGCAAAGAAACTTTTCCATGGAAGCGCAAAATGCAAAAAAAAACAGAAAAAGAAACTGAAATTAATGACTCAGAGCCAGGCGTGGGCAACGGCACATGCGAACCATAAACCAATAACAAGACCAACCAGAAAGTTAGCAAACACACACGCCTGGAAAAGGGGAGAGGAGGGGAGGGGAGGTTGCGAGGAATGCAGGACGCATTGGCATGCAGTCGGTAAAGTGAAACTTAAGCTACAGTGGACACAAACATCCGCACAAGCACACGTGGGTGGCACCTGACCAGATCAGGGTCATAATCCGCTTGCCAAAATACTAACAACAACAACAACAAAAACAACAACAAAAACAGTTGGAAAATCAACTTCGACTAAAACAAGGCCTCTAGAGGAGGAAGATGGAATGCTTGGGAATGGGACGGTCGATGCTATTTGGTTTCTGTTTGCTTGCTGGCTTTGGGTTCATACCCGACCACAAATCGTTCGCCAAAAACCCATTTTGACTTTGGCCACGCCCCCAGCCAGGCCCCGGAGACTGCAGCCATGTGGCATGTTGGCATGTACCTTGTGGCAGGTGTAGCGGGCGCCTCTGGTAGCATTGGCAAGCGCAACAAATTAGATTTCAGCGCAGTTTTCATTTTGGGTTCTGCGGTTTTAGAGTCGAGTGGCCCTCACCTGTACCATAACAAAGAACCAAACAAAACATAGAAATACTACAACAACAACAACAACAGAAACATGGTACACAAAGTCTCGTCCCAAATCCGAGGTGACATCGGTAGACCCAACGCAACGCAACGCAACGCAGTCGAAACATTTTAAAAGCATCTTCATCATAAATCCTCAAATTGAATAAGTGTGCGTGTGTGGACAGTGAACGACTAGCAGTTGCCCTATCTTATAGAAATTAACCTCTGTTTAGACGGGGTATCCAGCGTGCTTGGTATATGCGCATCTACATAAGAAATTGAAGGTCCTTAGCTCTTAGAGTGCCTCAGTTCATTGGGGAATGAGATAAGCACAAATAATCAATTTAAAGGTAAAGCTCTGGCGAAATTCAGCCTCTTACATATATAAATACTTTATGGGTACTCAGATAGCTCACTATGTTATGACCCTCTCACTGAAGAGAGTATGGGGTATAAAAAAGTTGCAGCCGCAATTGCAAATAACTTCACAGATACACACACGCACGCACACACTTCAAGTGCACACATTTATGAACTATGTTTGTATTTTTACTTGCCACAAATGTTGTACCCTGTAAACGTGTGAAACGGGTATAATGATTTTGTGGTCAGAAAACAGAAGCGTAGACAACAAATTATCATTACTTCCTTCAATTAAATTTAAAATTTTCTTTAAGGAAGTAACTATCTTTAGTAGTAATGCATTTTAAGACAGCTGGGAGCTTAAAAGAGGGTATCTCTCAATCGGGCAGTTTGGATTAGGACACATATTTTTCTTCTGCTATTACTCTGGATGTTCCTGTGGCTGTGCCTGGGAAAGTGATGCCGGTCCTTGGTGGCTTAACCTGTCATGCGAATGCCGACAAAGAAGGACAACGTCTGCGAATCCTTTTTGGCATATCAGCTCTCAGCTCTCTAATACACTTACAGTCACAGTCACAGTTACAGGTAACTGCTTTTTGGGGTTCCTTTATTATTCTCAAATGATCATAATAAATTGAAGCTGCCAGCGCTCGAAATGCTTTTCCCCACACTCCTCTCTTTGCACCCTTTTAGCCAGCATTTAGTGGCCAATTTCCCTTGTCTACTTGGCCGTGTGCACGTTTCGCTAAAATGTTTTACGAGTCGCCTTCCCCCGCGCCCTCGCGATGCAACACTGTGTGGCTATTGATTGCACTCCCGGTGCGGAGTAGCAGCTCCCAGCAGGAGCAGGAACTCACAGGATTCAAGCAGTCCAGTTATCTCAAGTGCCGAGTTGCGAGTTTGTTGGCTGCAGCAACTTTGTGTACCGTCTGTGTGTGGATGCAACTTTGTACATCAGCTGCATTTAATCTATTTCAATTCGAAATCAACACAATTTTCTTGCAATCATTTTATGACTTACAAAGTAAGAAAATTATGAATTTTGGAAAGCAAATCGAATGCGAATATTTAAATAAATGTGAATTTGAAACCAAGCCTTAACCATTTAAAAAACATTTAATTATGAAAATCACATCAAACATAAAAATCGTTGGAGTTTTGAAATGGCTATTAAAGTTTTTTCAAAAGAAAAATCTATATAGCAGAATGTACTTATTTTAAATGTACATTCAATGTAGAGGACAAACCATAATTAAAATGCCATCAAACATGAAAATCGGTTCATACAAAAAGTCAAAGTTATGTAAGCTTTAAATATGGGAATTCGGAAGCTTTACACTTTGAAATTTTTTTTAATTTTGCTTGATTTTCGAACAAAAATTTGACCCCCTCACAATCCGTTGCAATGTTATTTTTATACTTACTGTGATAACCCCAATCGATTATTTGAGTTTGCAAAGGAAAACTTGAAGAATTTAAAAATACAATTTTTTACCACCGCACTGTACAACTGTAGACTGGCCTCCATCGACTATAACTCGACGGCTATGAAAAAGTAGTAAAATTCTTGAAAAAAGTTAAAGAGAAGCCGTAATCAGATCGGAACTGTGTTGACTGTTTGTCATTGAGAAACTATCGGCAGCCAGTAGCCAATTGAAAATTGTTGTGTCTTGGGGCGAATACTGGAAATGAATGCGGCTGAAATGGGAACATAGTCAGTGATTGATTATCGACACTGTTTGGCACTCAAAATACACGAATGTTGGGGCTTTAAATGATGATGGCCTGGCGGCAATTCAATCGTAGCGACGTACTCTAATGACGAGCAATAAGAATTGGTTACGTAATGAGTGCCACATTATGCTTAAGGCGGCGATTTTCTTGTCGTCTTTAACTTTTCTGGTTTAACAGACTTGCTGGATTGTCAGATTTAGGCCGATTTATTCCACAATTCTGGAATTGTCATCTTAAGGAGTTAAGGTACCATATTGATGAACAAGTCAACTTTATCTACTCAGCCGAAAGTTTCTTTAGCTTTTGAAATTTAACGATGTACTCATAAAATACACGTTAGTTTTATTTTAAATTTTAACAAATTTTACTACTATCACTTTTCCACACGTAAATTGTGAAAAACTTGTCCAATAAATTTAGTTTGAGTATTGAGTTCTTCTCAGATCCAAATTTCAGCTGCCTATATTCAAGTTAACTTGCTTAAGCACCCATTATTATTGGAAATTTGTCAAATGATTCATGAGTGTCGTAATTGTGTATCCATATAAGTACAATTGGTAATGTCTGATTACTATGTGTCGGATATCCTAGAAGTTGGCATTGGTGCGCCTAATTAGAGACCACTCCACGTTGCCGGCCATTGTTCTCGGATTCCTTAACTAAGCAGCTTAGCTACTCGCCCATTGTGTTCGCATTTTAACTAATGAGTTGTGCACAATTTGGCACGCCCTTAATTCTAAATGGAGTTTCCTTGCCACAAAAGGATGCCATAACAGGACTAAACGAAATACAATTTGTATTTGTTGTATTAAAAAATTAGTTTGAGTGTGGTTGTGTGTATATGTGTGTGTGTGTGCAGGTCTTAAGAAATCAAAAAGGATTACCTGCAACAGCAACAGGTTTCCCAGGATTCACAAAGGATCTCTGCCTCAGTTGCTGATTGCTTGTTTGCGGGATGACAGCCCACCTGCCCATTTGCCCACCTCTTTGGCTGCCTTTCAGCCAGGACTTAATTATAAGCAAATGAAATAACGTTCACCTGGTTAATATACGTAGCTCTCGGCTTTTGTAACCTTCTTCCATTGTTGGGCAACACAAAGCGTCCAAACGATGGCCGCAAACCCAAAGACCCAAGCAGAAACACACGCAACAAACTGTTTGATGAGCTTTTGGGCTACCAGGTAGCATAGTGCGAGGAACTCAAGACTGAATCGAGCTTAAATTTGTCTGCATGAAAGGAATGTTGGATTCCAGTAATGTCTCTTTTATCTCATGCACATATTGCGAACGGGTAAAAACGGTTATGTAGAAGTTGTGCAAGTGTAATTATTACAAACGTTGCGTAGCATCTCTTATCATAAAAATTATACATAATTTTCTTCAGTGCAATTTTCGTCTATCTGTCTAACTGTATGAACAATTTAATTTTAGTAATTTAATAACTAGAGATTTCGTATATCATATGCGGATCATATTTTTATCGCTTTTAAGTAATTATAGTTTTTTCAATCTCATTTGTTTAGGCCACCAGAAACTCTGGATACGACTACCGGACTACAAGGAAAAATATATTGGGTTAACACTTGACCATTCTTAATATAAATATAACCAAGGTCGGGTTCAGTTCCTCAAAAAAAGCGATACGCCTAATCACTGATGTCGATTGGTATGTACAAAATAACACAATTTGTTAAACAATTAGATAATGGTATATAATGACTATAATATAGTATAAAATTGTGATAGCATATATACCGATGAAGATTACAAAAGTTAAGGACCTCGTTCTGAACAGGAATATTTTACTTGTTGAATAGCTTTCCATATTTTTAGAGAGTAAACATTGATAAACATTGGTAAACATTGATCTTTGACATTTACAAACATGTGAATGCGAAAGAATCTAAGTTACTAAAATATATTTTCCATATTGTGAGGAAAGAAATAGAGAACGTAAAACAACTGCTATATTATTAATTAATAATTAATAATAATGTGCACAATGTGTAGCTGAATACAGGGTATTGTCTAGTCAGTCATTAAGATATATATATTTATATGCGCAAAGTTTCAAAATACCATATTGGGACATATTGCCTTATGAAGAGTTCGAAAAACTATAAAGCTCAATTAATAACAATTTGGTAAGAAAGTTGTCGCTATTTACTACCAATATAAGGACACCATTGAGCTCTGCTCCAGCCGCAGCAGCTGAGACCAGGCTCTTATACAGCCTGCTCATTCTCATCAAGCCATGAAATTTAATGTTTTATAACAGCGGCAGCTTCTGTTGTTGTTTCTGCACTGGTTGTTGTTGTTGCGGTTCTTTCTACTTCGATTTACCTTTGTTTTTTATGATGCCACTGGGAGCCATACGGCAAAAAAGTAAAAGCCATTTAAAAGCCAAAACTTTTGCAACAAAACAACAAACATGAGTAAGGCGTGTTGGTGTCTGTGTGTGTGTGTCTGTGTGTCGGTGTGTGTGGGTGTATGGGTGTATGGCCAAAGTTTGTGGCAAAGCGTGCACTTCCGTATTTATAGGAAATTTAAGCGCCTGGATTTCTGTTTTGTTGGCCCTCTCAAAGCATTAAGCCACGAGGAGCAGAAGCACTTGACGCTCATCCATTGAGTTGATGGCATTGACTGTCCGGCATAACAGCAGCAGACACATAAATACACACACGCACACACACACACTTACCTTTTACAGCTGCTGTCCATGCCCTCTCACCTACCTGGAGTTGGCTTCATTTCGTATTCAGTTAGCAAACGCCGTTTGTTGCTCTGTTTGTTTTGGTCTTTTCTGGCTGCACCTGGCAGTTTGCTTAACCAGTTAAAAGGATTGCATGGCAAAGGACGCAGGACACAGCATTATGGGCACTGACCACTGACCAGTTCAATAATCAATAAATACTTTGCATATAATTTATGCGTTTTCTCTGATGTTGATTTCAATTGGCAATTGCTTAATTACAAATTGTTGCATTGAAAAATTCATAAATGAATTACAAAAGTGCTCGACTCAAGGCTGCACAACTGGGCAATACCCTATAAGCAGTTTCGATTTATGTCAAATGTCCTTAAACAACTTATTAGATAGCTTCTTTGAAGGAATGCCAGAAGTCAAATATTCCTCGTATGCTGATGAAGTAAGAAAACAAGTAACAAATTGGAATTATATAATATAATATTATCTATTTTCTAAAAACTATGAAGTTATTAATTAATTAAAACTGAAATGAACGTAAGTGCCCTTAGGTTATTTGTGTTGTTATATGAAAACACAAAAAAGGGTTAATTTATAATTATAATCATATTATGGCATTATTAAAACATAAATATGAAAAATTGGTTATTTATAATTCACTTAATAATTCTTATTAGCGCAAACATATTTTAACTCATTTGTTCTCTCATTTTGCCTGAACACTTTTCTAAATTTATACAATCAATTAATTGAGTAACATATTCTCATTTAAGAACTAAACTATGTGTTGAAATTCTAAACTTCGTAGTCAATTTAAAAATGGTTACAAAACTCTTGAATTAACAAGTTGTTCAATTAAGAAAGACGATACGGGTGTCTTAATGCACCAACATGTAATCTGATCATTTGGATGATGAACAAGAATTAAAAGCACATTTACTTGTTTGTTTTGTTTTTTGTCGTTTTTTTTTGTAAATTAACTGGAGATTGGTTTCGCTTTTTTCGTTTTAGTTTTGTTCTTTTTTTTTTGCTGACAAATGCTTTTAAAAGCGGAGTATTTTGCCAAAGGACATGTGTCCTTTTATGTAAGGATGCAGCTACATTTGATTTAGCTGGGATTTTCAGAAGCGCCGACAAAGAAAACCGAATAAAAGCGAGAGTGAAAAGCAGTGTGAAGTAAAAAGCAAGTAGTATAGATGGATAACAGAGGAAGAAAGTGTGCCCGTGCCACAAAAAACTGTTGTTTACACTTGGACAACGGAGGAGGTGGTCAACATGCTCTGGAATTGCCCACTTTTGTTGTGCTTCACTCACGTACCACTGTACGTCTGTATGTGTGTGCGTGTGTGTGTGTGTGTGGGGACATTTCATTGTGCGCAACATTGTTGTTTTTATTGTTGTGCCCTGGGCCACTTTTGTTGCTTGCCACTTTGCGACAGCGTGCCACAAAAGTTTGCGGATGTGTTAAATATTTTTGCAAGAGCCCGAAATACTTGAAATAAAATGAAAAGCATTAAACAACATTTGCGAGCTGGCAACAGTTCAAATTAAAGTTCAAAGAATGCGCCGACTTTAAATAAAACTTAAAGTTCCACATGTCGTATACGCAATTGAGTCATTTAAGTGTGAATGTGTGCGTGTGTGTGTTGTACTCTACTTTTAATTGTCGCCAATCAACTTACGTTAACAAACTGAACGCCACTTCATCCAGTTCGCATCGACATCAAAGGAAGCCAACTAAACCAATTTCAGTTCCACATTCCGCCCTAAACCCAAGCTTAATACTAAGCTCAATCCCCAAATGCAGTTGCAGTTTCAATTTCAGTTTCAGTTGCTTTCGCAAGCGCCAATGGCAATAGCAGCGCTTCGGCTGTTGTGTGTGAGTATGGGTGTGTTTGTGGTGTGTGTGCTACCTTAGCTATTTTCAGGCTCTTTGCCGCTTTGTCGCTTTGGCTCTTTGACTAGGTTCAGGCAGCATTCCCTCAACTGCTGGCATTTTGCCTTTTACTTTTTTTCCCTGCAAAAGGGTATTACCATTTTGTCGCATAATATGTAACGAAATAATATTGACTCCAGGTATTTATAATCTGGATCAGTATATTGTCCAAATGCTATATCAGATACGGTCAAACAAAATTAATTTTGGAATGAAAAATATTAAGCATCAAATCCCATTAATATTATTTAGCTGTCATAGGTATGATTATTTAATTAGCTTTTCCCCCTTTTTGTCCTTTTATTAAAAGAATTGTGTTTCGAATATTTGAAATAATAACTATCATCAACATTTGGGCTAAGGGTATTAAATCTTCGGAAACCCGATGATAACTGTTTTCCTTTTTTTGTATTTTTAGTTTGAACCAGTTTGTTGCAGTGAGTGCATGCAGCCTGTGGCTGCAACTTTATCAGGTGGCCTTTTGACGATGCCACCTTTCGCATAGTTTTTATATCCTGAATTCATTGAAGATGGGTAAAAAGGGTGTATTGCTTTAGTGCAACTGTATGCAACGGGCAGCAGGTGGCATCTCCGACCTTTTAAAGTGTATACATTCTTGACCAGGTCGACAAACAGACTCGATTTAGCCATGTGCATCTGCCCGCCCGTACAAAAGCTTGATACCTATTCATTTTGACCATAGAACTATTTATTTATATCGGTATAAATAAATTTTAAGACCTAGTTTTCTTAGCATATATCACCGACTAGACGAGCTACAGCCATTCAATTTTTTTGATTATGATCTCGTAAAGCAGGGTATCTCAAAGCGGGAGCTTTCGACTTATGTCCTGTTACTTTATTCTTGTTGTTCTTTTTTTTTTTTGTATTCACTCTGCACTAGAACGCAAATATTACAAACACTTACTCCTTGACTTTGAGTGACCTTTATGAAATATAAATCATAAAGCTGACCATTTGTTCTCCTCTTCTTATTTATCATATATAATTATTCTCTCTCTCTCTCTTTCTTTCTCTGTATATAAGGAAAGTTTAATTTTTTCTATGTAACTTCCGCTTTACATTGTTGCACAGTTTTCATTCGAGTTTTCCTTTTAGTTTCTAATTTAGCTTTTAGTTTCTGACTGTGGCAATGGAAGCAGCTGCCCCGGTTTTTATGCTTCCTCCTGCTGCTGCAATGGAGCTTAAAGTTTTTAGCGACTTTTGAGCTGTTTGCTCGTTGACAGCGTTTATGGCAGCTGCTATGCTTCTCTTTTATGCCACTTACTTCGGAAATGGGTAAAAAAATAGGTAAGCCAGGCAAAATAGGAGGCATATAGTATTGAGAATGCACACTATTAATATCGTATGTAGTGTGTATGTATCTAGCTTGCTTTTTTTCTCATTAAACATTCTATAGTACGGGAATTTGGTACATTGGCTCTTATGTACCTAATATGCTTATTGCTTAACTTTAATGTGAGTGCAAATAGGTGTAAGGTTCTGCAAAAGCTTTCAGAAAATGTTCCGGTCAATGACATTCCGTGGCGAAACTTTACCCATTTACTTTGAAATGCATAGCTGCAATTGGGAAGCTGCAATAATAACACTCTCTTAGTGCTAATTAAGTGACCCACTTGACGCTGTTGCCACTAATGAGCTGCTTGAATGACACTCATACGACGCTTATCTAACTTTCGACAATTTATAATGCTAATTCCGTTACAACAACAAATACAGCAATGTGGATTGGATGCACAACTTGCCGGATTAAATGTGTCAAATACAACAATGCGGCCAGAGGAAATGTAACAACAACAAACAGTCAAAACTAAGCCCACACAAGGGCAGCTACATATAGACAGAGCACTAATGTGCATTTGGTGGCAATTAAGTACGCATCAGCGCACGAACATTGAATTGCAGGAGTTTTCGTATCTGGTACTCGTTCACCTGCTGCCAGCTGCTGAAAGTGGCCCGCAGCCTTTGTGTCCAAAATCCTTGAATGCTAAGCCCGTTAAATTTATTCTTGCACAGCTTTTCTATAGCTCTTCTAGGTTTGCCTTTTGAAAAAAAAAAAATTGTTCCATTTTATTTGGAAATGTCATGTTTCAAAATGCGAAAACGTTGTCAATTCTGAATAGTTGCAGGTGTCAGACATACAATTAAATTAGGCTGAAAATAAAAACTACTTACTACAATAATAATAATATATATTGATTATAATTAAATTGGAATTACAAAATTGAAAAGCTTTATTGAAATTTAATTACAAATAGTTAATTAGTAAACAGAATTGGATTATTAAACCATGCGTAAAAATGGTTTTATTGGACTACAGCATTTTTGAAATAGAAATTATAAAACTTTTATTTATTTATTTTATTGATTTAAGGGACCGATCATAAGGTTGAAAGGGCCTTCAGCTAGATATATGTATTACAAAATAATGTGGGCCTTATTATTTAAGTTATAATACAGTTAATTTACAATTTTTGTGTGTTGGGGTGTTTGTGTTATTACATAAAACTTTTATACTGTCCTGAAAAATAACATTAAATCGTATATTAAACAATCCAAAAACACATATGACTGTAGTTAGCTAAATATGGATTCCAAAAAAGATGCTAGCTGCTGCTTCCGGGAACATATGGGCGAATTTAACATGGCTCGTCGGCTTGGATTCAACATGCCCCATCTTTTAGCTTTGTTTGCATTTCAAATTTGGCTCGTTGCTTGTTTCAGAATATCACCTGCGCTGATGAGCGCTGAGCTGCAGTTCCCCTCATCCCTCTGCCCCGAGCGCATGTTTAGTTGTTGGCCAGTTGCCGTTGACGCAGCCAATTGGCAGCAGCAGCAGCAACGACAACAACAATAACAACAACAGCAACTGCAACTTCTGCCAGCTGCTGCATTTTTCATGTTTAATTTCAGTTAGTACGCAGCTCGGGTCGCTGCTGGCAGCGTTTGTGGCATAACTTTTGGCACCATCTCTATGTGTGTATGTTTGTGTATGTGTGAGTGTGTGTGTGTTTGCGTATTTGAGTGTGAGTGTTGGCGAGGTGAGAGGCAGTTAGTTTGGCAATTGTTGCCCCTTGGCTCCGTTGGTTGTGTCAGCTAGTAGTTGCTGTCAATGCAGGGACTACATTGCGTATGCTTTTTGCAACTGCTGCATATTGATGCGAGTTGCAGCTGCAACTTGTTGTTGTTTGTTTTCAAGTTGTCGGCATAGGGCGGGCATAGCGCGTGGCATACAGCAAAGGGGTGTCACATATGGCTGTGTTGGCAATGAAATCTCTAGAGGCACGAGTTGATATTCTACATGTTGTTGTTGTTGTTGTTGCATGTGTTCTCTTTAATAGCACCAACGTTAACATGTCATGGCAGTGTCAATTCACTGCCAAAACTTAGCAAAGTGAGTTTTGAAATATCTAAGTAAACAGGTTTTGCTGATTGGTAAAGCTAATAAGTTGGAACTCTGTCCGTTAATAACAAGTTCTAGGGCATAGATTGGTTGCTATCATATACACTCAATTAAAAGTATCAAAAAGGCTTTAAATGCTCCTTATATTTATATTTATTTATTTATATTTATCTTTATATTAGGATACAGTTTAAGGGCCTTCACAATTATAAATTACTTATCTTAATCTAGACTTCGACAAAAGCAGCGATAAATAAAGTCAACACTGTGGGACTTATTCAAATTTCCATGTATATAACTATATATCCATTTTGTTTTGCCTTTGCTTGGCTTATCTCGCGCCTCGAAACATTTTTGCTGGGCAACTTTTTCCACCAATATTTCACATTTGCTTTTGCCGGAACACATAGCAAAATATTTGTTCATAATTTTTTGCGCGTAAGCCAAAACAGAAAAGCCCAGGCAGGCAACTAGTTAGATATACCCTGTCCCCGTAGATTAAGCCTTAAAGTATGCTCACTAAAATTAAAGAAGTTATTTTTATGGTATACAATAATTTATAATTTATGCTGCCTGAACAGTAGACGAAAATAAAAACTATGTGTATATTATGCATAGTAAAAACTTGCTTTTTTCTACAGGGTGTGCAAAAAAATATGCACCAGCAAAAAAAATATAAGCCACAAAACAACCAAAGCTCAGTGCTTAACTGAAGTGGCATTTTACAGTGCTGGGCACTTAAGTGTGAGGCAAAACACACACACATACACACACATAGTTTGGCGCAGTTGCCGTTAAGTGAAATTCAATAACGCATAAAATAGCAAGTCGCAAAACCCTCGCTTCAGTTTATATTTTATCAAAAGAAGAAGAAGAAAGAGGGAAAGGGAGGGCAAGGGTTTGCTTGGTAAGTAAGTTTTATATACCCATACATTGTATTCACAAACATACATATACATAAGCATATAAGCAAGTGAGTCAGATGCATATGAAAATTTGTGTGAAAGAATTTACATTCAAATACATTAAATTATTCTTTAAGCCTCAAAAAACGGCTATAATATGTTAGATGGGCAGGCTGTCCAACATTTTCCAGAAATATTTTTGATTTATTTTACTGCTTTTCTTTCATTTTTAACCGTGGCCTCAACTAGAAAATTTCAGCTTTTAATTGCTTTGCGGCCAATTTACGCGGTGAGTGCTTAAATCCTCGGCTTATCTGCTAGACCTGGCAGATTATTAATTTGATGAATAAATTTTGAAAAACAAGAATTAAAATGAGCTTGGCAAGTCAAAAGCAAAACTCAAGTCGACAGACTCTTTACATAAGACAAATTAAATTTATAAACAAATGGCGTTCAACCAACAGAAGCAGCAAAAGCTAAAAAGTTTACTTTCCGCCTGAGGACCCCCGGGCCACATACCTAACAACCAACCCAACAACGACAGCAACAAAACAAGGACAAATGGCAAACTCAAGAGCACATGTCAGTTCTTTTCGCAATCGCATTGGGTTTTTTTTCCCATAAGCACTTGTAACGGGTATTATTATTATGGCACGAGATATGTAACACTCACGAGAAACACGTTTAATTCAATTTTCAACATTTTGTGTTCAAGGTTTCGGTTATTAAAAGTAATAAAGTTCTGCTTTCAAACCGGTTCAGTTCAAACCTCTTTCTAGCCTTGTGTAAATATATTACAAATAAAATAATTTAAAAATTTAATATTTCTCAGTAAACACAAAATATATTAAGCACTTGTTTGTTACCATCTAGGTAGATAAAGAAAATGATATAATTCATTGCCTGTTCTAGGAAGAATCAACCTAAATTTAGGTTGATCTTTAAATTCAAGTTAGAAATGCCATAGTTGGCAAGATTTTATTAGGGTATTGAATCTTCTACACTCGAAACACAACTGTTTCAGCTTGTTATTCATTTTTGCATTAACCTTAACCGAAAACTGTTGAATGGCGCATGTTTCTGTGCGCCAAACGCACGCCTCCAAATTTGACTTTAAAAAATGTTTCACTTAAACAAGGCACACAACGCACGAGGAGCGGCTGTGGGAGGGGGAAAAGGGCAAGTTGTCGAGCTGGTGGATCTCCAATAAAAACAAAATGTGTACATGACATGCAAACATAAAGTTAGGAGCTCGTTAAATTTCGCTAAGGGGTAAAGGTAGGGCGAAAGATACAGCTAAGCAATATGAACAGCTTCTCGAAATGGAAACACGACTTTACTTTTAGTATTAGTATGTGTCTGTGTAATTGTGTGAGTGTCTGTGTGTTTGAAAAATTTGTATATTGTCAAGCAACTGTTGCTGGCTCAACTCTTGGCTTGGCCCAGCTTAAAGCGTTTATAGATACGTGTTGTTTATAATCCCGGCTCGTTTCGTGGTCGCACGTGACGCCATAAAATCATTGAGGGAAAACACCCACAAAACCAAAAAAAAAAACAATACAGAAAACACTTCAGCTGGCGCTAGCTGGGCATAAGCCAAGCTTGCGGCATTTTCCCATTTGAAATTGCAAAAAAAAAATCAACGCAAATCCAGGCAACAAGGCCTGTGATAATACAAAAACCATTCTCTATCAAAAATACCGCGCACATGAATTCTGGGTGGTTCCAAAGTTGCTGAGTCATTGGAGCGCGAATCGTTAAGGATAACAAACTGAGGCGTTCAGGCGCAAACAACACGAAAGGATACAACAGCAACAACAACAGCTGTTTATTGTAGAAATTGAAGTGACTGCGACCCTGGATTGTCTAAGCCCACTCACAAGTAGGTGGACAGATTGGTAACTGCCAGTCAGTCAGTCAGTTACTCCTCGCCATATTTTAATTTTCATTGCCGTTCTTTGATGCACTCCTCACCCTCGTCGCATCTGTCAGTGCGGTCTGGCGTTAAAAACGATATATGATATGATATCCATATCCAAACAGTTTTTTAACCACAGGTACTTTTTAATTAAAATTGGGCTGAACTGCACTACATGTTTAAAGTATTCGCCAAATTTCAAATCACTGGGAACATTTTAAGTGGTCACTTTCAGAAGTTTAAAATACTGGCAAGTTAGCAACTTTCAGCTTTTAAATGTCAAGTGGTTAAATACGGTAAAAGCGAGTTGGGCATCACGTTGAGTGTAAGAGTTGAAAAGTATTTGATGCTCATAATAATGGGTACTTAATATGTGTTTAAAAATGTTTGTTGGTGTATAAACTTATATATGGCTAGAAATGGAGTCTTTAAAATTCACTGGTAATAAAACATGGCAACAGCACTTGAATTGTGTGTTTCAACATAAGAAAATATATTCAGTAATTAACAAATACTTTTTTAGTACTTAAAATCAAAATAACACCAGCGATGTAATAATTCAATCAGTTGGCAACTCTAAAATTGTGTATTTATAATACTAAGTAATTGTGGTATTTTCTAAATACCTGTTCGAAATCCATATGAATATAACGAATATTTTAGTTGGAAACACGTTCAATCTCTTCCGCTTGTGAAAAGAAAACGTATTTAGTATTTAATTAATACCCACTTAATTAGTTTATACAGTTTGGCAGGGTATTTGGCAGGGTATTCGCTGGGCACTGGTTTTATTCAATATCTTTTATTTCATCTGATTGCCATTCGCCAACAGAATTTCGTCAAACAAAAAACTGACTGATTTTTTTTTAATGATAAAACATTAATAACCGATAAACTGACGCAAAAAACTGCCGCATTTATGTTCAGCTCGGAGCCCGTAAAAACTTTCCTTTCCTGAAAAAAAAGCAGAGCACAGAAATAAAATTAAAAATGCCAGAGGCGTGCCGCCCATATCAGCCTGTTTTCCACTTGAATTTCCTTGATATATGGGAATTGCGATAAAGTTTACCTGACAATGCGAGCGGGCCGTATCTATTATTAAGATCTAACACCCGGCACCGTGTCGCATGCAAAAGCAAAACGCATGAAAATAGGCTGAAACACATGCCAATTGTCCCATTTGGCAGAGTGAGCCTAAGTCGGGTCCGGATTTGGATATAAATGCGAAGTTGGTAAAGAGTGCGGTGTTCGGGGTACAGGAATTCGGGTTCGGGTCATTAACATAAGCAGCTCTGCAGGCGTTGGCCACGTGTCATGAGCAGAAAAGTGACAGTAAAAAGGAAACTAGCAAAAGCACTTCACACACAGACACCATTGGAATGGAAATGGGGATGGGCTGAAAGTGCGGGGGGGGGGGGGTCCAGTTGGAGACAAATTAATTTTGGCCAAAAGCAAATGGTAATGCTGTCATTTTCCAAAGAATATAATTGACAGCAGAATGTGGAAAATCATAAATTATTGGCCAGGAATAGGTCATACTTAAGGCCCAGTTAATTGTAAACTCGCGCACACTCCCACTTTTATTTTTGGGCCAAAGAGCAACGAACCAAATCAGAAACAGTAAAGAAATAGCCGCAGGCAGCTGCTGACAAAACAAAGCCACACATAAAAGCACACACATACACTCGCACATCACAAAACATATCAAGGGCCAAAGGAGCTGCGACACGTGTGTCCTGCGTGTCCTGCAGACAAACTGCTGAGTCTTAGTCCTGATTGTTGTCGCCATTTGGTTTGCTAATAAATTAATGATGTACTTCTGCGGGCTGCAAAGGATCAGTAAATTGTCACAAACAAACGAGCATCACACAGACAAATACACACACACACACACACACACATACCACAGATAGTTGGTTAGAAGAGCCCATTAAAAGTCCACTGGAATTGGTACACTTGGACTTGAATGTGTCACGCCAACGTTAACTCAAGGCCCCAAATTATTGGTATTTGTGATCAATTGAAAACTCGTTAAATAGAGGTGACAAGTCTTATATTTTAGAGAAGCATTTGATGGCTATATTACAACTCAAAAGTGAAAAAATAATATGGTCAACAAATAGCAAACATGACAAAATATGGCAAATATATAGTAAAGAAAGTCAACCTTGGACACTATAAGTGCTTGCCAATTTATAAGTTATAATCGAACTTCTCCCTTCGTTTGGGCCTTTAAATAATTCCCTTTATTTCCCTAAAATTGATCAAAATCAATATGCAGCTCTAGTTTTTCAAGCCCATCTTATAGATTTTAAGAACTAAAGACACAACATTTTACATTTACGTTTTCGTATAGATTTAACAGATTTAAAAAGTTATTGTGTTAGGAATATACATAAATGTATGGATACGTTCTACCGCACTCTAAGCGGCATTACATGATTTTTAGTATAAAAAAATTTTTTATGATTTATTTTAAAACAAAAATAAACACAAATTTTGTTAATAAAAGTATTAAAGGGGTATCTTATAGCTGGACACTAAGGACTAAAGCTCTTTGACTTGCTTGTCGATCAAAAAATTCGAATTAAGCTATGCATTTTTAAGAAGCCGCTCAATAAAGATCAACTGTGATCAGTAAATGTACTCAGTTTGAATTTGCACTTTTCATCAATTGTGACTTGAAATTTCTGTGATTCGAATTTGATTCGTTTAAAGCTTTAATTTGTTGAATAAAATTGAATTTGTGCTCTAATAAAATGCAGTTAGCAGATGATCCGCAAACGGTCCAGCAGGTGCAGTACATCCATCGCCTGATGGGAAAGCGCATCGGGCTCCACGCCCTGAAGTGCAGCCTGCAGCCGCTGTGGTATCGCGGACTCTCCGACACCCAGTTGGCCGCTGCGCACGGCTTGGAACGAGCTCTCGGCGATGACATTTTGCAGGGAAGCGCGCATCGGTCGCATCGCCAGCTGAGCCAATTGGGCGTCAGTCCGCTGCCGCACAGGAGCGGTTTGCGTGTCCTGTTGCAGATGAGTCGGGGCAACGATGTGGCCTTTTTGTGGTTCCTCATGGAGATGTTTTACAAGTCGCATAACGCGGAGGTCGTCTATCAGTTCAACGAGCAGATCATCATGTCCGCCATCTTCTGGCTGGACTTTTTGCCGACGCTGCACGAACTGGACCGCGTGCTGCCACTGCCGCATGCTTCGGCGGCGGATAGACTGAAGCATGCCCAGGCCCAGGAGCGTGAACAGAAGCATCAGGAGCTCAAGCGCTTGCAGGAGCAGGCCCTCCTGAAGGGTCGGCTCAGATCACAGCCCAATTCGATAGCCAGCAAAAAGTTGCCCTATTTTGAAAAGCCGGTGCAGCGAAAACCACGCCAGCAGCGGCTGACCGCCCATCATCCGAAGCGGCCGCTGCTGTTCCTCAACGAGGGAGGAACGAATCCGGCGCAGTTCACTTCCCGCTGGTTCGGCGACTACCAGTTCAACGATGGCGAACGCGTGGTCAAATCTTTGCTTAACGAGCAGGTGAACAACGTTGTGGCCTCGCTGCTGAATGCGGATCAGCTGAAGTCCGTGTGTGCGCACCACAAGCAGATCAACCAAATGGAGCAGTCGCTGCTCTTCAATCTGGAGCGGATCAAGCGGGAACAACAAGAGCGACTCATCGATGTGGACTACCACAGGAAGAAGCGCACTCGCCAACGCATACTGGAAGACTTGGATCGCATGTCCGAGCAGTATCGGGCGAAGTTCCATGATATGACGGTCAAGGCGTCTAATAGAAAACGAGTCGTCTTGGATAAGCACGATCCGGGCTTCATATATCTTGGTAAGAACGATGCCGATAGGATGAGTGAGGACTTTGTTTGTGGGACTGTTGATTCCTGTGAGGGATTCAAGTTAATCACCAGAGATGTATCCCTGCCGCCCACCTGCCGGGACAACAGTCCAATTCAGGTCAAATTGCAAACTCCACAGGGGCAACAAAAGCTTAACGTTTTCGATGCGGATGCCCGACTGCGGGAGGTGATAGATCCCCAGTTGTGCGCACAGGCTGAAAGCCTCAATCAGTTTCGGCGACTGGATGGCACTGAAGTGGAGGAGGAGTTCCGGCCTCAGCAATCGGAGTCTCCGCCATGTCAGTGTACCACTCGCAGCGACTTCTTTGAGGTGGGGCCGGCTGCTGGTCTCTACAAGTTCAACTACAAAAAACTGTTCGCACCTTCCCGGGAGAAGCTGCTCGATAACCAGGAGCTGCGAATAAAGGCAGAGTTTATTAAGGCGCTGGACGACGATGCGGACTACTTGAACGCAGTGCTGGACGGCACGGAAAGTGTCTCAGTGAGTATGCTCGTGGATCGCGCGGTCAAGCGCATCTTTCGCGAGGGCACCGAGCTGTTCCAGGAGGAATTCGAGAAAGCGCAGAAGAAGGATGCCGAGCAGCGTAAGGAACAGCGCCTCAACTTTGGCCAGGAGTACTATGATGCGGATGACCTAACGCTGATGAAGGAAATGCTGCGCGTCGGACTGGAGCGCGTCGCCGAGGATAAACGCTTTGTGCTGCCCACTCTGCCGGATGTCCACTGCGTCCCCTTGCTGCTCGACTGGATGCAATCGCGCTACGGCAAACGCTACTCGCAAGCGGATCGTCAGCGCATCTTCAATGATAGCAAAGTTCTGATGGATAATTTGGCGCTAATGCTGGTCCATAACATAACACGAACGCCATGCGGGGAGCCCCATACACAATCCAAGAGGTCAAAAAGCTCAACCTTTGCTCCCCACAATGAACCGCGGGCTAAGTTAAAAAACTACTGGAAACAATATTCGAAACACTTTGTGGTGTCTCTATTGGAGGTGGGTCGGGTGTTCCATGCCGCCATGCATACCAACCAGTGTAGACACACTAGCGCCACCTACTATGCCTACATGCCCGCTCATCTTAACGATGTGCAGTTCAGCAATGCAGAACCCACAATTAGACATCACATGCGCCGACAGTCGGAAGCCCACATTTCTTAAAATCCCCAATGAGTTAAAATGTACTAAAATTAAGTATGTGTATTTAAATCCAATTTACTTCTGAATAAAACTGACAAGCAACTACTACTGATTAATAAATATCTCTAAAATTGGGACTTTAGTTATAAGTGAAAACTTAAAGTTATATGTAAAAGCTTAGATTAGTTCTGCACTTAATATATAACATTTTTTCATTTTTGTTGTGAAAATATCATGTACACCCCTCCCCCCCCCCTCCTTATTCATTTTCGAAATTTTTTTTTAAAAACTTATAATTGCGAATTTTTGTTATAATCGATTGTGTTAGTCATAATTAGTATACAAATCAATATTAAACCCGATACTGAGGGGGTAACATTTTTTGTCAAAAATCATGCCAAAATTGGCAAACATTTTGACAAGTAAAGCTCTCGGATCTATAGCTCTCATACTTCAAACTTCCATAACTTTGTCAAAACTGAACTGATTTTTATGTTTTACAGCATTTTGATCATGATTTACATTTAAAATATATGAATTTTTGAAAATAAAATTTGTAGAAAAAAAAGCTTGTCCTCCCCTGATTGAGATTTGAGATTAATTCTGCATTGCACAAATAATGCCTGGCTGTATATTTTATTACACTGTGAACGAGTATTGCGCTGTCGGTTACGCCCGACAGCAACGTTCTTACTTGTTTTAATCCGATTTTGTGTATATCTCCTCAACAAATTGGTTTGTACATATGCTCTAAATAAGTCCTGACAATTTCATAATGATCATCGGCGTGCGTTGCTACGGCCGTGGCTGTTGTTGTTGTTGTGGCTACAAGCCAGCTATATTTTTAATATTTTCTCCATAATGGATATTTACAATTTAAAATGTTTTTATTTACAAATTACTAAACAAAGGTAGTCAAAGAAAGCTTAGCCAGTTATAAAGTGCAATATTTTTTTTTTTTATGTTTTTTTATATAGTTAAAAATCGATATCCATTTTCTGCTATAGATAACTATCCGAACTTAGCTCCAGCTATTTTATCACTATTTAGATCTTCAGTGCTAGAGATACTAACTTAGTAAATACACTAAGGACATTAGAATTTTTAACTTTAAATAAAGCATTGCCTTAAAGTGCTATGATGAGCCATTTTGAGCAATTTTCATAAGAAATGATGTTCCGCTAATGGTTTTTCTTTTAGATTAGTTTGTCTTTTATAAAATCCATTTAATAATAAACAACAATATTTCAAATTTCTAAATAAATAATTTTACAAATAAGTCTATTTAATTTCTATAAAAAGCATAATCCTTAAAGCAGGCTCAATTCATTGTGAAAACATTTATTCACTTACATGATACAGTTTAATTCCCTCTTGTATATCAGAGTCATGCTGCACATTCACATTCATTAAATACTCATAATTTATTATCGCAATGGTTCTTAATAGTCTTATGGCGTAATATACGTGTATGCTCATTAGTTTGGCTTGATAAGGACGATGCCTGATGGATGCGAGCGAGCCTCGATGACGAGTCAAATTGCTATGCATGAACGCATTTCCGTTTCCGCTTCGGCTCGGGGAGCTGCACGGCCAACCCACGGGTCAAGTTTTACGACCTGCACGGAAACACACACACATACACATATACACACACACACGCGCACACAAGTGCACACATGTGTGTAAATTATTAAAGCTGAATTTGGGTTTCGATTGCGACTGCTGCGTCGACTGTGACTGCGACTGCGACTGCTTTCATGTGCAACGTGGCGTATTAAAGCCAAATTGCGTTATCCGCTTGGCAAATGGCATAAAGGCAGCTTATTAAAATATTAATTGAATGTTGGCCAATGCCGATAACTGGAAACTGAAACTGAAAGTGCGCGCAAGTAAACCTGACCCAAGGTTTATCACCCTCATAATTGCGGCATTATGAAAACGCCAGACACAAACAGAAATAAACGCACGGTCGCTTACCTGAGTAGGCAGATATATACATAATATATATGTGCGGGCGTGCTCGTAAAACGGCCATAAAGCTACAGATACCAGAGCAAAAACAGAGATATTGCGCGTATAAGTTCAACGAATTCAACATACACTGTCCAAAGTGGATTCAGAGCAGAGAATTCACTGCGACACAGATGCTATTCGAGTTCTACATATGAAATTAAAAGGATAACAGGAAGTGGGCTTGCGTCCGTTTGTCTTCCGTTGTTATTTGGCGCCTACGCCCACTTGGTCACAAGGGCAGTCTTTTGGCTAATTTGCAGATGTTTCTGGTCTACTCTTTTCTTTTTGTCGAGAATTCGGTAGCTGTAGTCATTGTTTTACGAGCCATAAACATGAACAATTAGGCCGGGCGGCTGGTAGCCGGTTTTGTTATGATATTTTTATAACTTGGTTTAATTAGAAAAATACATTAGCATGAAGCAGAAGAAGACATCACTGAGGGGGGGGGGGGGGGGGGGGGGGGGGGTGATGCAACCTTGTGCCCCCTAAATACAATGGGGGGAAAATATTCCGCCAACGGGAAAAAAAAGAGAAGTCACCTGGAGCATATGCAGCAGCGTCTGATACCAATGCCTGGGCGATAGCCAGGGTGAACGCGCTCTGCCACCAGATTGCGTATTCTCCGGCGCCGCTGTTGCTCCAAGTGTCAGGGGCAACGGGTACTGCTCGGCCAATGTTGACAGTGAAGGGGAATTGGAACGCACTATGCCCAACTGCTGTGGCTGGAACCTTGCGGTTCGTTGATTGTCGCCGCCCTCCTGATGCTTCTTCTCGCACTTTTTCAACCACTCGCGATAGCATTTTAGCGCCTCATACATCATGGCCACAATAAAGACGATCAGGCAGGATAGCAACAGCGAGATTGTTGATTCTGTGCTCCAGAATCCGAACAGTATCTTCTCCCTATTGCCAAAATGAAAGATCATGGCGCCGCCGTGACCCCCGTGGCCGCACTCCTGCCCACTTCTGCTCCCCGTTTCTGCTGCTGTTTCTGCTGGCGAGCTCTCTGGCGAATGATGCTGTTCGTGTTCATGATGGTGGCGGGACTGGATGTTATATAAGCTCCCCAGTTGGCGCTCATTGTAACGTAAGTTCATGCTGTTCGGTTACGTCCGAGGCCCGCCTAGTGGATGCGTCATAAAAACAATAGTTTCAATAATTTCTTTCTAACATTTCGTGTGACAGTGTTATGAAGTTTTTGTTTTTTAAATATATTAAAATGATTTGTTGTAACTGAATTATTTTGAATACCTTGTGCGTACATGACTAATAGTCAGGATTAATAGTCCGGACCTTTTTCTGACCTGCAATTTTCAGGATGCCGAATATTAAACACCCTTTCCTTTTCACATAAAAATTAAGTCCCCGATTATTCCTACTGTGATCATAATTAGGTTTGGTATAAAAAAAAAAAAACGGATTTATGTAAAAGTCTAATAAGATACTTATGAAATCAATAATATATATACTTTATGGGAGTTTCTCTTCTTCGGCTTCTCACACACATGGGTCAAATAAAACCGTGCTCATAACAAACGGTCTACAATGGTGTATTATCAATGGAACAACAAGTTTGATGTGTAAGATCTCTTAGCTATATCGCTCGCAAATTTAGGACTTGCACAGCCATTTAGATTAACATTCGGTTCTTGCTTTTGGCCTCATTTTGGGAACTACCAAATTTGGTCGTGTCAATCAGGGCACAATTTATGGTTTCCCATTCAGGAGATGCGCCGCAATTTGCTGGCAACATGAAATTCTAATTCAGTTCACAGTGCCCAAATGATGAACATAAATGGAATGTGGTTGGGGAATTTCACGCCACGTGCTGCAAAATCAATGCAGTTGCCAGCAAATTTGCTGCCCGTAATTGCTGCCATTTTTCATGGTACTCGCTGACGAACAGGACGAGCCCTAGCTTTGTGCATATTAATAAAGATTTAAGCAAGGAGCCGGAGCTCAAGCTGTAGCTGGAACGGGAGCTGGTGGCCTTAAAATAAAGATTGTGTAAAACAAGAGATTAATCATACGCCGTGTTGTGTGCTCTTGCGTTTTCTTTTTTTCTCTGCATTAATTTTTGTGTCTCCGTCTCGCTGATTGTTGCACTAAACGTGCAGGCATCTCATCTATATGTATATATATATATATATATATATATATATATATATATATATATCTTTTTGGACGTACGCGCTAAGTGCCGCAATTTGCTAGAGTTTTGGAAGTCTGTGTGTTCCGGCGTAAAGTCAGCACGTAAAAAATGTTGCCTCAAACGGTAGTCACCAAACCGGAGCGCATTCCACTGACCACCCATTAACGCCTGTATTTTGCGCCGGGCCACATTAATCATTCTGAACGCCTGCAGCAGCAGCACACTGAAAAACATGAGCCATGCGAAAGAAACGAGACGAAACAAAGAGAAGGGGAGAGAGGTAGCGAGCGATGCCGCAGCATATTTTGAGAACTGGCTAAAAACAATGCCAAAGCCGTCACAAACAACAAGAACAACAAGGGCGCAAATACAATGTGAAACGCTGCATTAAATGCTCTTTTTCTATGGCTGCTCAAGAGTTTCCGTTTCCGTCACCGCTTAATTGTCAAGTGAAAACGAAGCAGCGACCATAAAGCTGGCGGTATTTGGAATACCCTTTAGTTATTTATGGAATAATTATATTTGATTCTAGGCAAAGTTGTAAAGTGACCGATGTTTAAGTCTTTCCGAGCTTAAAAGGTTTTGGAATTTTAAAATTATTGTCCTTACGCGGCGTTACAAAGTACCTCGCTTTTTAACCATGAATACGTTAAAGGCGAATAACAATAATAAATGAAAGAAGGTAGAACAAAGAATATAAAGTTAACTTAAAGAAGTTTTAAGCATATGGAATTGGGGTTGGGGATATTTAAAAAAAAAACAAGATTGCAATTGAACTTAAATCCCACAAATAATTTAATTTAGTTGATTTTCGAGCAGTGTTCAGCCTTGAGCTTGAATTTTTTTGAAACCCTACCTAGTGCGATCGAAGTAGGCTGTGGCATGCAGCTCTCCGGATTACCATTTTTGGCTGATGAGTCATCAGTATAATAATTTCGCTTTTCGTTTGTAACAAATTCTAGTTCGTACAGATTTACGAGCAAACATTTATCTCACTATCTGTTACAAGCTTCATTCGAAATTTAGTTTGCTTGACAGTTGAACATTTTGTGAGCTGCATCGACTTTTGTTGGCTGGCAGTCGGATTAAAACAGCTCCGTTTCATGTTTGCTTCCTTTTCGTTGGCCGAGCAGCTGCTGTTCTATTCTTTATCAATTGTCTTGTAGAGCAAAGCGTTAATCATGCCCCATTTAATGGCTCTGAGGCCCAGTGTTCCCATGAGACAAAGATTTCAATGGTCGAAGTTTCGGTTCTTTGCTGTCTGCTGTTCACTTGGGTGGCTGTCCGCCTGTCAATGGCCAAAGCTATGTGAAGGGGATGAAATGAAAAATATGTTTTTTTTCTTGCTCTTTTGGTGTTTCCATTCGTGCCATTCTTCCGTTGTTGTGCTGTTGGGACTTTGGCCATGAAAAGAATACTCACAAGCCAGAAAACACGCATAGCGTTACAGAAACGAGCAGCCCCCTCCCCACCTTCTCTCGGCTTCTTTAGACTGCTCTCATGCAGCCTTGCGTGTAATCGCGCTGCTAAGTCCATTTAATCAACTTAATTTTGTACAAATTCTCAGATATTTCACTTTTTCCTCATTTTTATACTCGTTTACGAAGTGAAACTAGTATATTGGGTATGGGAAATGTCCGTCCGAAATGTCCGTGCTGTCCGTCTGTCCGGATGAACGCTTGAAACTTTCGATATATACTTTCAGTTAGCTGCTTCAGACAAAGTATTATGATTTTTGTGACAAGCCCACTGAGAGGCTGGCAATTCGATACAATTTCGATACATTTCAAATTGGAAATCGATAAACAGTAAATATTTCCCACAATTTTAGAGCTAGAAGCACAACCTTTTACCAGCTATCTGATGGTGACCTCTCCCAAAGTTTTAAATATTTCGGCCACGCCCACTAGAAAAATCGAAAATGCCTATAGCTCCCACAGTTTTTGAATTAGAGTCATAAAATTTGGGATATATGGTACTGGATAGCTCCCCCAAAGGACACCGACAACTTTAAAACCAGAGTGGCCAAATTTTTTAAAAATCGGTCAAAAAAATTTGCCGTCTACGCCCACTTTCGCCCACGCAAATCGTAGAAATCGATATCTCCCACAGTTTCAAAGATAGAGCCACCAAATTTGGGAGACAGTTTTTGCATAACCTTAACCCACTCGCCAACACAAATTACAAAAAAACGAAATTTTCCAAAATGGCAGTAATAAATAAGACCGTGAACGAGTATAACGCAGTCGGTAATGCTCGACTTCAGCTTTCTTATGTATTCTATTTGGTTGGGTGACGCAAGCCCCGTGGGCTGACAACGCATTACATGAAATATTTTAACATGGGCTGAGGGATGCGGGGCGAGCGAGTTGTGCGGCTGGCTTATGCCAGGTGGCTGCTACAGATTTCAATCGCAGTTGAAATAATAATAAAGTTTTCGGCACTTCAAATATTTTACATAATTTGGTTTGCATACTTTTTGTGTGTGTGTGTGTGTGTGTGCGGCTTTCCATTTGAATGTTGCACACATTTTGTGGCATTGTTGTGGCGTACACACATATACACAATATTCGGTTACATTTTCACAACAATGAACATTTTTATCCAGCGCGACTAATTGAATTAGAGCTTGTAATTATGCACAAATCAGATAGCAATTTTAATTTATGCCGCTTTGCAGTTATTTTAAAAGTTACTTTTTTAATAAAATAAACTGAAACAGGTTTCAGCAAAATATATTGAAGCAACTACTTGAAGAAATTATTATTGAATAATGCCAACTTAAACTTTCTCAAAAAGCCCACAAAAAATACTGGTCTTTAATAAGAACAAAGTGGACTGTCGAATAAAAAAGAATAATGGAAAAGAATAATGAAATAAATTTTGAAAAAGAATAATGAAATAAATTTAATATCTTTTGTGTGCAGCCATAAAGTAAATTTTTTTGCCGCTAAGATATAAAATTTCAGTAAATATCAAATAGCATTTGTGCTAAGTAACTTGCTGCTTTTATTTTTATTGAATTTAAGATGAAACTTGAGAGCTCCGACCTCAAATATATATTTAGAATTGATTTGGGGAGCGGGCGTGGTTTCCAGCTCTAATGCTGTGCTTACCAAAGGCTGAAATTTGAACTCAGCTTACTACAAAGTGCTACCAATTTGTTTTCTATAACTCAACACATTCGGCACTTTCAACACTATCGATTATCGCAAAGGTTATCACTTACTTTGTGTCCACTACACCCCCTGACCTTAAAGCCAATTTAGCACACAAGACCTTCGAAAAGGCTGAAACTAAAATAAAACTGGTCTAACATTTGGCTCAATTGTGGTTTTGTTACGTGACACTAGCCCTTTAATACCCTAAGTGTAATATAAAGGCGGTGACGTTACTGTTAATATTAAGCATACGCCATGTGCTTACAGTAAGTGTGATCTTAATGATCACAACTGAACCAGTATATGTGGGCTTCGATAAAATTTGCTGCAACTACAAATAACTTTTGTTCATGAATTTAAAACTATTAAATTTGTTATGTTATTCTATGCTAATCTTTTACAAAAAGTTTGTAAAGTAAAAAAATAAAAAGAAAAAGTGCGTAACTAAATAAAATTATTTAACTATCCAAATATAATTAATTTCAAACCCGCACCCATATAACAGGGTATATATAAATCGTGCATTTATTGACTGAGGTATATTCTTACTTGATTTCCGTTTTTTCCTCCCTCTTTTTATTATTCTTCTCGACTGTTCTGGCAGTTTTCCTATACACGACGCATGTGTGTGTATTTTTATATCGCCAACATTTTTGAACGTTTCTACTGATTTATGGTTCAATAGTTGTTAGCACTTTGTGTCCTTCTAGGGCACTGCTGACAATTGCAGACATTTTCATAAGCGCATTTTTCTAAATAGCCAAAAACAGTTTTTCTTCTTTCTCTCATTTTTTTTTCTTTTTTTTACAATCATTTGACAACGAATCGCTGTTGCGAATGTTTCATAAACGTCGCATTAGTGTCACAAAAAAAACAACCAAAGTAATAAAAAAAAATTCCCAAGTACTCATAAAATTGCAGACTTTACTGCTTACGATACGATAACGTGGAAACAGAAGCAACGGTAATTTCGCTGCAATCGTCAGCTCATTTTTTCTATTCTTTTTTCCAAGCTCTGTTTTTTCGTGAATTTTTTCGCGCACGGCTATTTGAATATAAAATCCGCTTAGCTGCAAGGGTGAAGTATCCGAAAAACAATGCGAAAAAGCACACATACGTCGAGGATGTCGAGGGTTTGGCTGCGCTGCATGTCCTTGGCTATGCCGCCATTCAGTCTGCCAGCCGGCGTAGCTCATAAAGTGGCATTGGAACATGGCTGAGGCTGGGCAACGAGCGAGCGTAAAATCATCATTTATCAACAAGGAGCAGCCAGGAACAGGAGCAGCAACCAACAGTAGCAGCAGCAGTAGCAGCTAGCTGCTGGCGCCGGAAGATCACTTTGTCATTGTCATACCCTTTTAAAGTGCGACTCCACCTACATCGCAATGCACGCCCCAAACACACCCACATACTCGACGCTTGGCGAAGTGAATGCTGCTGCGCGTTCTACGGATTTTGTTTTAGTTTTTGTCTACGCAAATCTGGCACAGCTTCAAGCCAAAGACTCACACACGTCCTCACACACGTTCACTCACATACGTACACGTATTTGCATGCCAAAAGCTTCTTGTGTTTCCGGCCCAACTGTTGTTTCTCCTTTTTGCTCTTGTTTTGTTTTTGTTGTAATTGCTGCTTTTTGCCATTTGGTGCTTGATATTTTCGTTTTGCTTCCTTGTCTGCGCACTTCGCACGTTTTCTTAACTTGTCAGCCTGACTAACAAATACGTATTGTATGTATACATTCACTTTATATATCAGATACTTCTTTTAAGTCTCGCAGTCTGTTAAACTGTGCATTCACTTTTTTGTAACGTCTGACGGCTGCAGTACATAACTCAATTTATACCATAGCTACAAGTATTTAAATGAGATTATTTAGTGTATAATAGATGTCTAAAATAATGACCTTACTCTTTTATTTCTATTAATCAAATTAATGGTTGTCTCGGTTTTGCTACGTTTTGAAGGAAAAATGTTTTATTCTGTCAAAATTTTACTTTTTTATTCTTAAGATATTCTTATTCTTAAGATATATTCTAAATATTCTTCTAAATATTGACCTTGATGTGGCTAGTGAATGACATTCGACAATAGATTTGACATTATTGATTTAAATTTAAATTGTATTATTACTCATCATCTTTATTTGCATATATGTATGTATATCTTTTTTGCAAGCGTAAATAAACTTCGATATTAAAAAGAAAAGTATTTTAAATTAAATGCTCAGCTCCTATGATATAAAAATTGCAATATGAGCTGCATTATGAACAAGCCAGTGAATTTTACATGAACCAAGCTGCCTGCATATTTGACAGTTTATATGTTGCAAAAGCATTTTCCAAGAATAACAAGAGATAAATGTTTGCACCCGATGATTCCTAGAAAAACCATGTCAAAGTAATTTGTTCAGCTTAATCTCTTTCAGGTCCTTTACTTACATTATAACCATTTCAAAGCTTATTGCTTTTCGAAGAACTAACTCTTAATATTTTCCTGGAATATTCTACTCGCTTGGCCAGCATTGACACATATTTTGCACAGATTGCCTGCTAGCTGGAAAAAAGTTTTGGGTAAATCTGCAAACAATATGATACCGCGATCATTTGTCGCCCGGGTCCTTTAAATAAATAACAAATTCTGTTAGAATTACATTTATATTGTTGCCTTTTATTTATGCTTTAATTTTTGTTCTTTTTTTAGTTGTGTTTTCAGTTTTGGGTTTGTTTTGTATTTATTTTTATAGTTAGCACTTGCAGCCGTGGAAAACAGAATTCAAATGCAGTTTTACAGTAAAAGCTTCTCTCGAAAGAGTTACATATAGTATTTTTTTAAATTATTTATTTTTTTAATTTTTTTTTTTTTACTGAACTTTAGTTCTATGTTGCATAGCATTAGATGCGCTAGGTTTGTCATGATCTTTTCTTTGTATTTAGGATAGGAGTGTGTGGGTGGGTGTGCGTGCGTAAGTTTACTTGGGGGATTCGTTTTCTGATATTTCTGTATTTTTCTGTTTTTTATTAAATCCCATATATTTAACATTGAATTTCACATCCATTACACATATGTAACTCAGTTTCTGTTTATATATTAATATATTGATCTTAACGTAGACAATACGTACATTAAAAACGCGCACACTTAACCAGACTATATATAAATATATATATATTTATAAAGTATCTATATGTGTGGGTATAACTCGTATATTCTAGTAGATTTTAGGTAGTTTTTTTATTTTCTTTTATAATGCAGCATTTTTTTTATCTAAAAATAAAAGTTAATTCTTAATGTTTGGTATCACAGAGAGGCGTGACTTTTATACAAATACAAAAAATAACAATATAAAATCATTAATGCAGAAAGTTATAATAAATCCATATACATGATATACATATATATGATTTTGTATTGAGCTTTAGCCATACGAGTATAATAAATATACGTTCTGAGACAGTTGTGAGCTGCATATATAATCTTTGTTTATTTTTTTGGTATATCGCTTAACTATTTACAGTTTGACAGTTTATAGACTCCATTTTGTCATGCTTGACGAAATGTATCTCCAATAAATTTTTCTCCAATCTTTTAATTATATATAATTATCTGACACTGTGTTTCTTAAGTGTGTTAATTTAATTTTTGGCTCAGTTTTGAGTATCGCAAATGAACTACGCTCGCTGTGGGCTCAATAGATTCGATATCGATTGTGATTGTAATCGGTTTTTTTTGGATTAATTTTTTTTCATTTTTATTTTTTTGAAATAACAACATAAAAAAGGAACCGTGTGAAAACCTGTTCTGGTTTAACAGTGGTACAACCGTTTTTGTGTATGTGTGTGTGTTTATGTGTGTGTGTATTGTGCTGCAAAAACTATTGGTGGTGGAACCTATCGATAGCTTAGATAGTCGGTAGGCGCAGGCATCAATATTTACCAAAGTTGATATCTCATATCTAAGCTAAGCTTGAAAAACCGAGAAACATACAATGCATTATCGATAATATCCATAGTTTTGCAGCACTCTGTGTGTATGTGTGCGTGTTTGTTGCTTTGGTTGTGGGTGGGAGTGTGTGTGTTGGTTTTTGTTTACGCAGCTTTTCGCCCACTTCATTGCTTAGCGGTACATTTAAAAATTACAACGTTCAGTTACATTTAGAGGAGTCATCTACATATATAGCGTTTATCATACTTATGGGCTTGCGGTATGCAACAATATTACATACAAAAAATACTCATAGGTAAACAGTTACATATACTCTTACATATATATATTTGTGTGTGTATGTGTAGGGTTTGCTCGCCAAGCAGTAGACACAAATTTGATTTTATAGTTTACATATTCTCTTACATATATTTATATATATATTTGTGTGTGTGTGTAGGGTTTCCTTGCCAAGCAGTAGACACAAATTAGATTTTGGCTTATTCGCGTAGAGAACAACACTTATACACATACTGCGATAGATAGATTCAAGGAGCCAAGAACTCAGGCATTCATTGAGTTCACAGGAAGCTCTCACGTGCCCCGTGCCGCTCATCGCCCAACATGACGCGCTGCGACGGCGGCTCACCATACTGATCCTGATAGTAGTTCTCCCGCATCATGGTGTTCAGGCTGGAGCAGCGGAAGTAGAGTATCTCCTGGAAGGGCTTACGAAAGTCGCGATTTAATGTCGCATAGATGATCGGATTTAGCAGCGAATTGGCGTAGCCCAGCCAGAGGAAGAGCGAGGAGAGCGAGGGCGGCACATGCATCGTCTCGAAAGGTCGGATCAGTGCCAGTATGAAAAAGGGCAACCAGCAGATGGTGAAGGCCGACATAATGATGCCCAGCGTGGTGGACGCCTTCTTCTCCTTGGCCAGCTGGAAGCGAAGCTTCTTATGATGCGGCGATCCGAGCAGTCCCGTCGAGCCGCTAACGCCGCCACCGCTGCCATGATGGCCATGTGGAATGCCCACGCCGCCCCCACCTCCGCCGCCGCCGCCGCTGGTGCTCAGTCCGCCGCAGGTAGAGTAGGTGAGCGAGGTGTTGCCCACGCTGCTGTGCCGATGACCGTGGTCAGCGCCATTGCCGCCGCCGCTGCCCAGCTCCGTGTGGCCCAGCGCGGGCGCCGTGGCCGTCTGCGGCGAGCCGGTGCCATTCATGGCCTGCTGCAGATGTGTCTGGGCGCGCTTCTCCTCCAGCACAATGCGACGCGCGGCCCTGAAGATCTGATAGTAGACAAACAGCATCACGGACAATGGGATGTAGAATGAGCCCAGCGTGGCATAGATCTGATATGCAAAGTTCTGGCACACCGTGCATATGGGCTGGCCATCCTCATCCTCGTGCTCGTTGCCCAGTATCAGCAGCGGCGGCAGTGAGATGCACGCGGCCGCTAGCCAAACGATGCCCACGCAGAGCATCATGCGCCGTGGCGTGCGCTTTACGCCGTACTCGAGCGGCTTGGTAATAGCCAGATAGCGGTCCACGGAGATGGCGCACAGATTCAAAATGGATGCGGTGCAGCAGAGCACATCGAACGATACCCAAATGTCGCAGAGCAACGGACCGAAGCTCCAGCGTTCGAGCACCTCGTAGAGCAGGGCCATGGGCATGACGAGCAGGGCCACGCAGAGATCGGATAGGGCCAGCGAAACGAGCAGATAGTTGCAGGGTCGTCGCAGCTTGCGCACCATGCAGACGGCAATGCAGACGAGTACATTGCCCACAACGGTGCCCAGGATGACAATCAGCAGGATAATGCTCACAATGACCGACTGCAGCGGCGGCAGCTCAAACTCCTCGCCCCCGTCCAGCTCATCTACCAGCAACGGCGAATCGGACATGGACACCAACGTGCTGCTGCTGCCATTCGGTGTGCTGCTCGTGATGCCCGGATAGCTATAAATGGCAATGGGGCTGCTGTTAACGGAGCCAGCCGCCGCAGCCGCAATGGCGCCCAAAAAGGCGCTGCTGCTATTAAAATCCTCGCCCAGATCGCCGCTGCCAACACTGCTGCTGCTCCTAGTCGCCGGCTGCTCCGTTGTTGTTGATGTTGCTGCCGTTGCGTAGGCAATGCAGCTGCTCAGGCAGAGTATGAGCAGCGTCAGTGTGGCTGTGGAGATCAGTTTATTGCTATTGCTGCTGATGTTGCTGCTGCTGTTGTAGCTGCTTCTGGTGTTGATGCTGCTGCTGTTGTTGTAGTTATGCTGTAGATGACGTCGTCTGAGGGCTGCTGCTGCTGCGGCAAAATGCTGCCCAGGCGAAGCCATCAAATTTTTAATTTGTTATTTTTCCAACCAATTGCTTTATAGATTTCTTCTTTATATAACTTGAATTATTTGTTGTACAACGTGTCGTATACGCAACGTTTTGTTAATTGCGGCTGCTGTAATGATAATTGTTTTCGCTGTTGTTGTTGCTCGCACACCGGCAATAAACAGTGGCATCAGAATTGACGGCCACTGAACTGCCTTTGATTAAGTTCATCATCATCAACAGCATCATCATTTGCGCTGTCTCTTCCATGGTACCGTTTAACATGGCTTGACAATCGCGTCAGAAATTGCGCCTTGCTCGCATCATCAGCTTCATCATCACTATGATCATTATCGGCATTGTCATGGGCTATGCCCTTAATTCGCTGCGCGTTGATTCCTCATCGCCGTCGTGCAATATTTCTGTCATTAATCATAATTTCAATAAAAATAAAGTCGTCTTATTAGTTTTGTCTGCCCGTGTATTCAGGTCCCAAGCTGAACCAGACCCAGCTCAGCTTCAGCTTACGGCGTGAACTACGTGCAGCGTCCCCCTCGATGTTGCTTTTGTGACGCTTGATTACAAATTTGATGTTCCTGGCTGCTGGCGAACGTTGCGTATGCTTAATAAAGCGCGTTTTGTGGCCAGCTTAATAAATGGTTTCTGCTGCTACTAGTTGTAGCTGCTGTACTTTAAGATTTATATGTATTTTCGTGGGTATATTATTACTATATATTTATAGATAGGTAGCTGGATGTTTGTTGAATCCGTTGGGGTGTTGCTTGAGACCGCCTTTCTGTGCTCTGATTGTCGCGCTGCCTGCAACGAGAGAGATCACAAATATTAAGATTAAAGATTAAGATATACAAATAATAATAAAAACTTTAATATTATTTTAAAATCATGTTTAATACATAATAGATAACTTAATGATTTGAAAATATTTTTGTTAACATTATAAATATAAATAAACTTCATAATGTTATATTAAATCTAACTATTCATAAGTAGTATCTTCGTTGTATTTATATATAGAAAATTCGCTCGTTTTAATATAATTAGTTTTAAAATCGTTGCCCATTTTTAAGCATTTATTTTAAACACTTCTTACGTATAATGCAAGGTCTATGAACTTTAACTTTTTTCACTAACCTCCACCCACCAACGAAACCTCTTGTGGTCGCAGTTGTGGCAATTTTAAAACATTTTTAAAACAATAAAAGGCTAAAGAGCCGCATGAGATCCTCTGACCCGTCGCAGGCCAGACACAGATGGGATTCACGGCATAACGTCATTATCATTATCAGGACCATCGTCATCGGCATTGTTTATCTTATTGATGTGACGCATATAAACCAAGTGAAGCAGAAGACGGCGACCACAGTTACCGTTGCGTCCTTTTGTATTCATTTTCATACTTCTTTCCAATTTTAGTGTATTTTTTTCTTCTTGTTTGCCTGAGTGTCCCCCCATTGGCCTACAGTTACGCCCACGCCCGCTTTCGAAGCACTTGAAAACGCGTAACAAATAAACAATAGGCAGCCAAAATGGCAGCTTTATTGTTGTTGGTTTCAGCTTCCGTTTGGCATGTTGTTGTTTTTTTTTTTACTTTTATTTTGGCTCTGGTGGTTTTTGTGGTCAACGGCCGGAGGGAAAACCGCGAGCCAAAATGAAATTTATACATTCTGCTCTTAATTGAATTCCATTATATTCTTTTCAAAATGTGGCAACGCTGCCACCTATTGTGGCAAACGTATTTGGCCTCACGTGTCTCTGGAAATTTATTGAAGTCGACCAAAAATGGAAATTGAGCCACATGACGACGCTCAAAAGTGCGTCTAGACGGCCAGACGTTGTCACAGCTGCAACGCAACTTGCCCACTTCAGCTCGGCATACCCTCTCTCACATAAAACGTGTAGCATTTGAGCGTGCCAGGAATTTTAAGTTCATATTAGGTAAAAACACTGCCAATTGAAATTAAAGCATGCAGTAATTTGCGTCAAAATCCACGATTAAATGTGTGGGAAAAACTAAGCGGAAAAGCGCTCAGCGAAAATTTCAATTAAACTGTACAAATATTTGTTTAAATTTATATGCAGTATTCAGATAAACTAAAAATTACCACAAAGAAAGCGCGTGCTTTAATCATTTGTTGGAAGTTTCAATTAAAAATAATAAAAAACTACACGAAAGCTAATTGTTTTAACCTATGTAGTTGATAATTAATATAAATAATTTAATAATTGTAAATGCCAAGGGGTGATTTCAATTGTATATTTTTATTGTTCAACAATTTTAACAGTTCCTGTAATTAAATTTTCTATAAAACTGAATTTGATGAGTACTTTAAACATTCACAGTTGAATTCGAGATTATTCTTGTATACAATATATACAAATATTTATTTTGCATTTATTCAAAGTCCAAATCGTATCGCATAGTGAATGTGCACGCTATCAAAATATTTTGCATGTGATTGGAAAATGGCCACAAAAAGAAATTGGCGTGTGTGTTTTGATATGATACTAAAATGTACACAAATAACTATTTACTTATAGATGTAATTATTTTGTGCTGTTTATTATTATTCAATGAATGTTCATATTTGAGATTATTTCAGCAATTTATTTTGTAAGTCTAGTGAGGCGTGTGCTGCAAATTGAGTTTGAGTTTTGTAAATACAGAAATATATAAATATGTGCGTGTGCATAAAACTACTTTGCATAGGAGCATGTGAAATACTCTCGACTAATTTTACTGGTTGATTATGCTAATCAACTAGCAAACTGGACAGTTGGGCAGAGGGTAGCAGAGCTGGTAGGTGGCAAGCCAGAAAATGGCGCAATTATTTGGTCAACAAACAAACAAACTGTAAGCTGCTTTAAGCATTTGTGGACAGCTCGTAAGTCCTGTCCCAAATGTTGACTCGCATTTTGCTATCAGCTCCAGCTGACAGCGACATAAATAATGGAATTTAATTATGCGTCTCCGAGTTGCCAAAAAGCCAGGCATACCCAATTATTGCTGCAAACGATTATAATATCTCTCTCTCTCTCTCTCTCTCTCCATTTCTACCTACCTCCAGGTTATTGTGCCATTCGTATTAAAAAGCTTCTAAGCCGCCGGCGACTCATAAAAATTTTTGGTTTTCACGTTTGTGGGCTACCAACGTGGCGTATGAGCTATTTTTCTTCTGGCCAATGTGTACTTAAATTTTGGCTGTCTTTTTTCTCAAAGCTGAGCTGATGAAAGAAATATTTTTGGCTTTGCGACCACGCCTTGCGCAATTTACCGCAAGTTTTACACTAGTTGACGTTTCGCTGGGAGCTTCAGCTCAGCTCTGCCGAACTTTTCAAATATTTAGCAGTTTCTCTAGTTTTGGTTTAAAACCAACGACGTGGCAGCGTCTTGGGGTTGGCCACAATCGCTTCGAAAGTTTTGGGTGTCTCTGTCCGCATGCTTTACCGCTCGCAAACACGCAGCAGCCTGCAGGTAGAGCAAGGGAAAGGGAAGTGGGTGTATGTTGCAAGGGTAAATGTTGCTAAATAACTATAGTTCTTACCACGATTTGCAGTTCGCTCTGTTTGGCTGGCAAAAGATAGAGGAAATGTACGTGTACTGTTACATATTGGTTTCTTAACTATTTGTTGCAGCCAAGTGCAAAGTGGGATTAAACATTAACTTTGGTTAAGGAACATATAACTTTCAAGTTCAAACTTTGCCCAAAAATTTCTGTATTTATTATTTTAGGCTGTTGCAACTTTCGTTTGCAAAGTAATATTTGAGATAGAATTTTCTCTTGCTTTTGACTACAAAACTAGAAAAATAAATCTTTTGGTGCTGCTAAGGCAATTTTGGTATTCCTACAGTTTTATATTTATACAGAAAAAACTAGTTTTCTGAATAGCTAAATAATTCAATATATAACCGATAAATGGATAATAGTTTGACTTATCAAGAGCTATGCTTATTATATACATAAACAATAATTGCTTATTTAAGTTTTCCCTTGAAAAATGTAAGTTTTTAGCAGAAAATGCTTATACTTCACAAATATATATTTTTAAATATTATTATTTTATTAATATTAAAAATGTTATCCCTGAATTATGTGTTTTATCTTTGTAATATACACTGAATATAGCTTACGTTATTCGTGATTATTTACAGATTTTCTGCTAATTGGACTCGTTCAAGCTACTTGAATACAAATCTTATTATTCCACATAATATCCCCAGTCAATTGCAGCGATTGTCGTTTTGGGAATTTTTTCTTTTATTGTGTCTACTTTTGCTGGTAATTTCTTAGATATACATTGTGTGCACTTAAAGCTGGCTAAATGAACCCAGCGTAACGCAGGGCCGTCTGGCTCATCAACTGCATTTAAAATCAGCGAGCGTAAACTTAATTTTTCCCGATATGCCAAGCAATTGTTTCAGCAACAACAACAACAGAAAAATCTGTGAAAAACGAGAAAAGCAGTAGCAACCAGAAAAACACACAGAAGGCATTCGTTAAGGACGAAGCTAAAGAATGCACTGCAGTTCCTTTAGTTTGGTTTTGTGGTTTTTATGTGGGTTTTGGTTCATGTTCTGCTGCGACTTGCAACGTACTTTGGGCGCCAGTGCCGCTGCTTTTCATAGCAGCCCGCAACACCCTCCATTAAACTGTTTTTTGCTGTATTGTTGTAAAAAGCTTTTTAAATCCGCGCGGATTTGTGGCTTCAGTGCAAAATGCATGAAATAAGTGGCTCCGGCTCAGCATAGGGGTGACTGATGGTGAGTGCACATGAGATAAGAGCACATAGAAACTGGAGGGTGCTTGCGCTTGTCAAGTGTAGTGGGACGCACAAGTGCCATTTGGTCAATAAGAGTGGCCACGCCTTCCTTATGGACAGCCCTGGCGAACTCAGTTATATTTGGCTGGGCCAACGCCGCGTATACGCAATGCGCGTAAGAGGCAGGCTCATTACGTATGCCCGTGCGGGCATTTCAATTATTGAGTCATCAAATTTGATTTCTTTAACATGACTGCAACCTTTTTTCAATTTTTGTTGGCATGTTGCTTATTTATGTTATTCGTTATCCTTGCGTACATTCCTGCCATTCGCCAAGTGTCTGATGTAATTTCAATCTGACACGTTACACACACTCACACGCAGGGGGTTAAGGTATGGGTGTACACGCAAAATTGCTGTAAATGGATGCGAGTTAAAAAGCCAGCAATTTTAAATTGCCGCTCTCGACGTTGGTGCCCTTTACACAGAAGATTGCCACACGACTCGTCCCTGGTTGAACAAACGTCACACATTTTTTTTTTAAATAATTTATATATATACATATATATAAATTTCTGGTTGAGGGCGTGTTGCGCACTTGATGTTTATGTGTCAAGCAACTGCTGGTTTATTTTGTTTTCTTGTTTGGCATGCCTGTAAATAATGAATGCGTTTATTCTAAATCATATATTAATGCCAGCGCACTTACACCACGCAACCTGTTACTATGAAACGAGTTAACATGTTAACGGATATGTACTGCAATCAAGTTATTTATAGCAGCTAAACGACTTGTAGCGGAAGAAGATTATAATTGCTAGGAATCTAATTAATAGGTATGCTAAAAAGAATTATGGAAATAAATATGCAAGGTGAGAAACTTTTTGGGTCTAGGGAAAACATTTTCATTCAAATGAAAATATTATTATCTTTAAATATCTTTAAATGTGCTTTTTACAAGCATACACATTTATAGTCTCTATTTTTCTGTAGTAATAACATTTTCAATAGTATGGGCAAAGTTGTGGAATAAATTTACTGATACAGTTATAAATAATTTAAAAGAAAAGTTATATATTTTCCGGTATGAACCATCCGATAGTTATTTAATACTGTATATTTATATTTATTATAAGTTATACATTTTTTTTATGTATTTATTAGTATATCCTGAAAATAATTATTTAAAATATATATTCCAGTTGCCATTTCTATTACCTCATCTAATATTAATTATTGCAAGTATAGTCGATCAGATTAAATTACAATACTTTTTTAAATGAAAATTCGCATATTAAATTATCTTCTTGTTACGTACTTTTGTAGTGGAGTGTAGGCGAAATCCTGGCATAAAATGCCTACACAACGACATATGCGAGCATTACGGATGTTTGCCTGTGTGCGTGGGCTGTGCGCGTGTGTGTGTGTGTGGCTGTATGTGTTGAGTTTTGTGTACATAATAAAATTTGTGCACAAAACATGTGTAGAGACGACGTCTAACGGTGAAAACATTTGGAAACGAGAAAATTGCTTATCTTTACTGTTATCTTTGTTGCTGTGTTTGTTTCTTGCCTGACATTTTCATTGGTGTTTCATGTTTCATGTTTGATAATGCTTTGCATACAGCGTATATGAGTGATATGATTTGCATATGTATGCAAAGTATGTTTGTGCGTGTGTGTGTGCGTATGTCGCAATAAAGCATTAAATTTTACATAAATTGCGGGTACAGTTTGGTAGCTTCCTGTGCCACAAAAAAATGGTATTTACGCGTACGCATTTTGGGTTTGCTTTTGTCAGGATAACGGCAGCAGGAGCTGGGGCAGCATTCAATGCTCACATGTATTGTATGTTGTTGTTTTATGTGATTATTTATGGCGTCGACTTATGGCAAAAGCCTACAAGAAATTCGCGACTATGATGATGATTTTTTATTTCCTTTCACTTGTCCTTTTCATAACAAATTTATATTATCCTACAATTCTTCGGCGATAGCCAAACGGTCATAAATGTTGACTTTGTTCAACTTTATGTAAGGCCTTCACAGTTATTTATTTAATTTTAAGTTATTCGCTTGGCGCAGTCTGACATCATCTAAGCAAATGGATCTAAATTTCGGGAATTTTGCGCTATATTTATGGAATGCTTATACTCTGACAATGGAAAACATTTTTTTATCAATTTATACACTAATAAATTTAGGTTTAGTTGTTTTGATTATATGCATATGTTCAGCTTTTATATCTGGCTTGACATGAGCCAGCACATTCCGGTTGCATTTAGTGTATCTTTAATATGAATTTCACTTAAAGCTGAGTTGCCTCAATACAATATCTGCATCTGCTGTACAAATAATGCATTCAATTTTGATGCCAACAATTTTTCACTCAATAAATTTTGGGGAATTTCTTGCATGAAAGAGCGGAAGCGAGAGGAAGCACGTCCCCAGTGATGTGACTCTTCTCATGTTCTGAGAGTGAGTCATAAAATCTTTTTATGTGGCTGCTACGTAAAATTCGTAGTGCTAATTGAATTGCTTTGCTGTTCTTGCATTTCAGTCAAACTTAGTGCACTTCATATTTTTTATAGTTTCATTTTTCTAGATGCTGCTTAATGGTCAAAGTTTTAATGTGTCAAAATCAACTCAAAGATAAGAGAAGCATGTTAATTTATGTATAAAAAATTTGAAGTTATGCTTTATAATAATATGCTAATTTAATCCATTAATTCATACTTCATTGTCTATTTTTAAAAGTTACCTCTATAGATTAGAACTATTTCTTTACTCATCTTAATAAAAATAATAGTTGAATCTTATTTATTCCTAAATCAAATTCTTGACGAATAAGTCGCACTCACCTGTTTATAACTCCTGCTGTTTGCCTTTCTGTGGGGTTTCTTCAATGATGAGGTCGCTGAAATAAAAAAAGTAAATCATCTAATTAAAGCAGCAAAGCAAAGCTAACACAGCACACACACACATGCACACGCTCCTCCAATGAAAAACGCACGGATTATAATTTAGCTTGGAGTATAATTTAGCGTAAAATCTGGCACTCGCTTTTTACTTGATTCTCATTTTGCACACATACTTATTAATTAGTAACTAGCTATGATTTTGGTTTTGTCATGTAAACATAATGAGGTATCTACTGTCTTTGAACATTCACGTCTGTGCGTGTGTGACAAAGACTTTGTAGACGGCATCAATCATACGCCATGTTGTGCTGCGTTGAAGTGTGGCTAAAATGCGGAAACGTTAAAGGCAAACATACACATGACAGCACAAAACTTGTGTTAGTTGCAAAATTGAAAATTTATCGACTAGAACGCACACAACTTACACACACACATACACTTGCACTAAGCATGTGCAACCACAACATGAGCAGCGCTAACAAGAAATTGTCAGCAACAAATTTGCAGGCACAAAGGCAAATACAACAACGTCAAACCGCCATGTCATCGTCCACCGTGCCAGACCCAGACGCAAGTTCCCCCTGCCACTGAAGTCCCCTCTCCAAAGGCACCTAACAAGTTGAGCTGTTGTATATGCATCGTCAACGTCACGCTTAGCCGCATTTGAGACATTGTAGGCATAGGATATATGCAAAGAAGGGAAGCATTGTAGAATTGAAAATCTAACGGCACGCTGCACATTGAACAAAAATGCTTGGCAACAGCTGCAACAACTGAGGCACTTGCAACATCAACATAGTACTATAAAGAATATCTCAATTTACCCTTGACAATTGCTGTCAGGGAAAAAACAACATTACAGCTCTTGATTGTCGCTCCCCTTCCACCAATAATCGACGATTTGCATATGTCTTTACTGCGACGCGATATTTGAGTACACGAGTTTGAGTTTTAAGTTACTCTGTAGTCTTGCGAAACTAACTGGAACACGAGACAACTAATTCCATTTCAAGTCCTAACTACACCATCGGTGTAGGAATAGTTCATTACAAAACATAGAGAGAGGGAGAGAACACAAAAAGAGAGAGAGACAGAGAGAGAGCTAAAATTGTTTTTTAACCACTCAAGTGGGAAAACAGTTTACATTTAATATGCAGTACTAATGCAGTTAATTTCGTAAAATTCCGTTTAAATACAAGTTTAACGCAGCACAAGGGAAATGCATAAATTATAATCATAATGGACTCTCTATAAACTCTGCACTTGCACCGATGCAAAAAACCACAAGCCACTGCCAAGTTGATGAAAATGAAAAAAAAAAAAAAAAATGTGTTGAGTTTGAAACTGGAATAGAATATATAACAAACAATAGCATTTTACGCACGAATGCGAACTTGGGGCAGGATGTGTAACCCGACCCAAAACCGCGATAAGGACGGACAATCAAGCTCCGTCAACGGGGCGGGTGGTGAGGTGATGCAGTGCGGTGGAGTGCAGTTGTGGAGTCGCCGACTGCTCGACAGTTTTTAATTGAGTTTACGCTTCGTGTGAGAAGGCGACAGCGGCCGCATGCAACATGAGCGTTATGAATGTGGCAACAGGACTGGCAAGAATTACTTTCAGGATTCGCTTATTACTCGCATAGGACATACTCACAGAGGAGCTCAGCTGAAATTGACTCGCTTTGCGGTTCCTGCGACGCGATGCGACTCAACTCATCTCAACCGCGACTATGAGCACTATAATGATGATGTTAATGATGTTGTTGCCTGAGTACTTGTCGGAAATCTGCTGCTGTATGACACAAAGATTTTTAATTAAGTAAATTAAGTGCATCCTGTGGTTTTTGGTCAACGTGCAACCAGAGAGCAATCATCTTACTACTGATGTGGATGTCGAAAATTGCTGTCCAAGCTAACCATTGCCACAGCCTGGCAGATATACAATTCAATTGCATCGATTTGAGTATAGTTGGCTCCATTCCTGACGCAAACTCAATGGGGCAAAGCTGTTGCATTGCCAGTTTTGTTTGCAGTTTGTATGGGCATGCAATAAAAGCGAAGAAGCTTCCGCAAAATCGAACAAAGATAAATGAGCAGAGATCTGCAGCTAAAAAGGCGCTCGGGTGTTGCCGCATTCATTGCTGCCACTGCCACTGCTACTGATGAAAGTGAGTAAGCATTAAATATTTATGACGTTGCACAAAAAATGCAATCAAAAACGTGAGAAAAGTTTCCATTGCATATTTATGCGCGCACCAAACGGAAAGCATTACAAAGAGAAGAAAAAAACCCACAAATAACAAACAATTGACAGAGGTACCAATACACCGAATATGAAAATACACTACACATTTGAAATGGAGGGAAACTACATAGTATTTAAAGGGCAAACGAGCTTTTTATTTCAATTTATTTCTATACTATGTATTGCAGAGGGCTTTAAATTCGCATACATTACATAGGTAACATTCGCTCTATTTGAAATTCATTAGTGCAGTGTAAAAACTGTATGAAATGTAAAGAATATAAAGGTGTGGCGGGTGTCGACTTTATTGTTTGCTGCGAGGAGATGTGTTGGTAAGCGTAGAAAAAACTACACCAAAGTGACGGTGAGGTGGGAAAGAGGGGTGTGGGTGCAGAGAATGGTTTTCAATTTAGGTAATTTATGGGCGCGCATTGTTCGGCACTAAAGCTGCAGCCGAGTTAAGCGAGCTGCAAAATGACTATATTTATTTTCATTTTATTTGGCCATTTCAATGCAATATAGCTGGCTAGGAGAGTACAAAGGAACGCTTTATGTAGTATATATAGCCAGCTATATATATATATATTTAGAATAAAATTCAAATGTCAACAATGCGTTCCTGTTACTAAGCCAACTAACAGCTGCGCCAACTCCAAGTGCAAAATGTACTCGACACGAACCATGAGAATGAGACAGCATAAAAAAACGAGTAGAATATGACTAAATAAAATGGCTGCTGCTCTATGTGTGTGTGTGTTGGTCTGTCTGAAGTGTAGAAAAGCCCACACTTATGCAGCTTACCCATGTTGGCAGCTGCGCCATAAGACATTGCAGGACGAGAGGTCGACAGGTCCTTGAGTCTGCAGGTGCGAGGCATTAGGACCCTAGCCCTGGCTTGCCTCTAAAGCTTTACGCAGCTAACTCGTTAGCAGCTGCTAATTAGCATATAGTTGGCTTCAACTTTTGTGGCACACAGCCACTACCGCTTACACGAGTAGACCAGAGTAAGCTACGGGGGGACACGGTGCAAGCAGTTGGAATGTGTCCATTCATTTTGGCATCACGGCTTTGGCAAACTTGACAGCGTCATTCTTCATGGTTCTGTTCTGGTTCCATGATGCTGCAGTTCAGTTCTTAATTTTCATCTCCGTATTTGTATCCGGCGTTGCCTGCTTTCCTTTCATTTCAGTCGTTGTCTCATATTTCTGGCTTTCTCTTCATGCTTTCCGGCCACTTTGCTTTGGCGCCGGCCGTGCTGGCAATGCTTTTGTTCAGCTGAAGCTCGTCTCGCTCATCTCTTTGATAAATATTAGTTTAATTCTTTTTCAGCGGCCAGAGCTCTAAGGAGCACACTCAAGGTCGTTTTCTCCATCGTTTTGCCTCGATTTGGTTTTATATTACAGTTGTATTCGTATTTTGTATACCCTCTATATATTTAAAAATTTACAGAGCTGCATCAATTTTAACACTTTTGAAATTTATTTTAATTCGAATTAGGAAAAATCATGTACTCCTCCTTACTTATTTTGTATTTCCAAAAAATAAATTGTATTTTTAATCGATTGTGGGCTTCAAATATTACATAAGATTCTGACGTGTTAAAGTTTTTGTGTAAAAAATAAAGCCAAAAGTTAAACAAATTTCCGACATTTTTATGTTTTACTCATAGCTTCAGCTCAAGCAAGTTAAAGTTATATAGTTGTATATCATTAAATGATATTCCAAAATTCATCGTATGCAAGAATCGTGAGCATTCTAAATTTGTAGAGTGTGTATTCAATTCAAGCATTACCAGCTTCTGTCTTGTATAGGGTGCGCTTTTTGTTCCATGATTTATTTCTTTTGGCATTATTGTGTTGGCACCGAACGAGTTCTTTTTTTTTGGAAATCTTCCTTTCGCCAGCGTTGTTAAGTGAAAATAAAAATGTAAATATTGGTTTTTTATTGAAATTTGAGACATGCAGTCCAGCCCAACAGATAGAAACATGATCAATTGCTTGTGGAAAGCGCCAACGAAAAAAAAAAATTGTAGCAAATTGGTTGAGAAATCTTTAAGCACTGAATTGCACTTGAATTGTTTGAATGTTTCCTTATTTCAAAGGGCAAATCACAATACTTTTTCGCAATGAGCTGCCAGAAATACGTGTATTTTGGTATTTTCATAAAAATAAACCCAACAGTAACTAACAATATAAATTGACCTATTCTCAGAGTAAACTCTATAGGAACGTGCCAATTTGCAGCACCTAAAAGGTATACAATCAATGGCAGCCAAGCGCCAATTTTGATGCATTTTAGTTTTCTTTTTTAGTTTATTTTCTATTGTTTCATAAGGTCCACAATCGCACTGATACAATACCTCACGTTGGCACTCTGACAAGCTGTCCGACATTTGCCAAATTTTCGAAAGCTAACAGACACGTTTCTTGCATTGAATATCAGACAACTTAACAGACGCCCACACATTTATAAACTTTCACGCGCACTGGAAGTGAGATTTGTGAAAAAAATTATGCTGTTTTTTATGACGCACATTTGGCACTATATTGCTCTGAATTCGGCTCCAAATTTCACTTTGTGCCGTGACAAAAAAAAAAAAAATATTTCATAAATTCAGCGCAATGGACATAGAGAAGAAAATTCCACAAATTAAAAAGAAAAATAATTTAGCAGCCCGAGCCAAAATTTTACTTTGGTCTATAAAAAAAGAAAGTAAAAGATTGAATGGAATACATAAGCTATTCTCTATATGCCGCAGATTGAATACACTTGAAATTCAATTTATGTTTAATTTGAATACGAATTGCCAAAGTAAAGAGAGAGAATGAGAGTAAGAGGTAGTTAAAGAGAGAGAGAGAGAGAGAGAGAGAGGGAAACTATTACTTTAAATTTAATTTTATTATGTTATTCTAATTTAAATTTAATTTAAATCACCTAATCATTAAGAAAAATATACATACATTATATATGTATTTCGCTATGTAGCACAATAAAGTAATAACCACAAATATGAAAGACAATTTTGCAATTTTTGAATAAGCATTTAACCCTTGTGGTAAATGCGTGCGCCTTTCATTAGAAATTTCTACATTTGCATGTAGAGCAATTGACGACAGGTGCAAACGTAATTTTTGGGACAGGAAATTTGCCGGAAAAGTTCAGAAATTGCTTTGCGTTGATGTCTTGCCCTTTGTTGATATTCTTGTTGATGTGGGTCTATTTTGTGGCTGTGCCCCTCCAAGAAAACTTTTCGACTAGTCATGACGGTCGGCGCAGCTAAAAATAAACCAGAACGCAATTTGCGGGAAAGTCGAATTCTCAGATGTTCTCTGTTCGTTACTTAGTAATGTAATGAAAATATAATTCAAAAAAGAACAGAATATCCTCGACATTTTATGATGCTGCATTTACTTGCAAAAATATTTCTACCGCCTCATGTTGATATTTTCTCTTATACATTTTCATTTTTAATTGATTTCACCTGTTGAGTGCAGAGTGCTGCATTTGTTAGGTAGACTCGAGCCATGCCACCAGTTACATCGGTCGCAAAAATGCAAACAGCATCGCGCATCAGCACGCAGGATGTCAGGATGTCGGGTCTGTTAGATGCCATTAAGATGCCTAGGACCTGGGAATTACAAATGCAGCCAAAGCTGTACTGGGGCGGGCTGGGCACACAGCCTTTAATGAAAATAGGCACCTGTTGCCGACTTTGAACTGTGTTGACTGCCTGTTGCTGCCACTCACGATTGCTGCATCCCATTATTTGAATGTGCGAGAGAGAGAGAGAGGAAGCTGAGCACCTGAGGAAAATTTGCATTCCAGGCAAACAACAAGCAAATAGGGCAACAACAGTTGATTTCTTACATATAAAATAAAAATGGGAAATATGCAAAACTTGTTATCTAAAAAAGTAGGCAATTTCATTTACTTTAAGGTTTCCAAATCGCAAACGTGGAAAACACGGAACTTTGTGTAATGTGTAAATTCATAATATTCATTAATTCATTTATATATTTCATGTAATTTTGGTTATGATTTGTTCTCTAGATTTAATCTACATTAAAATATATGCGTTATTGGAAACATTTTTTAAAAAGTTTTTTTAAGACAATCATATATTTTCCCCTTACTCATTTTTAGAAAAAAAAATTAGAATTTCTAATTTGAGTTTCAGAAGATGTTGAGGGGTCACATATTTTGCCAAACATCATGCCGAAAGTGACTAATATTTCGACATGTGCAGCTCTCGGAAAAAACATTTAATTTTCTAAAATTTGTTGGTCAACTAAAACCCCCTAAGAACCGCATAAAATGTTCCGTCATAATTTACATATTTGATGACCAATTAAATTGCAGCTCGATGAAGTACTTTGCTAAGAGTAGACGCAGTGCGGCTGTTTGGCCCGACAACTCTTGACAACTTAAAAATAGTCCTTTATTGCTTTATGCAAACTTGTCAGCTCAAGAATTTTTGCAAGCTAGCCCAAAGTAAGTTCATAAAAAGGCAATACAAGTGTTTTTGTTGTTGCTACAGCTGCTATTTGTGTGGGAATTTAATTAAAAAGTTTATTGCGTTCCACCAATGGCAACAACCACAAGACACAACAACAACATCAGCGACTTAGATGGATGTGTGTGTGTGTATGTGTGAGTGTGGGCGTGTGTGTGTACCTATGCGACGTCTCTTCGTGTTTTTGAATGAAAGTTTGTTGCAGTACGAAAAAGTTGCAAACAGGTTGCGTCTATTTACATTTTGTTTTCTCCCTCCTTTTTATGTGGCATGTAAATTTGGTTGTACTATGAAAAGTTTCGCCCAAATCCTTATCGCTGACGCAATGACGTTACAATTTATAAAAGTTTTACGATGCGGCACTTGAGAAACTGCACATTGTTGCTACCGAAAGAAGCGAGCGGCATCCTCATGAAATATTGAGCAAACACAAATTTGTAATGCGTATACGCCACGTTGGCCCGCAAGCCAAAGCTGCTGACGGCAGTCGCTGACATGGCAGATGGCAATCCATTGACAAACGCACAATAAAGGTTAACGGCTGACCGGGGAGCGGAACTGGGCGGAGTGGGAAGTGGGTAGCACAGCAACTACAGCAAATAGGCAAGTGAACTGGCAGCAGCAGCAGCAGCCACAGCTGCCGCCCCCATTTGAGGGTTTCCAAAATTAAAATTTTTGCGTAAATAGTGGCAGCCAAATAAAACCGTTAGCTTGAGCAGCAACTCACTCACTTGCCCATGGCCAACAAACAGTCGGTGAGAGCTCCCAATCGAGTTAGTATTTGCATTCAAGTGCCAATTAGCCGAGGTTTCATTTGGCTCTTGTTTTCTACTCGTTGTTCGCGCATCGAATAAGCCCCGTTGGCCCGCAGTTCGCAGCCCGCCAGCTATAGCTCGTTGTCTGCCTTAATGCTTGGCTGACTAACCGGTACACAAAGCGCCCATCTTGGCCAAAACAATGCCAGCTTAAATACAGTTCACTTCAGCCCAATTAGTGCGACTCAACCCGACCCGAATCGACCCTCAAGCACCCCCGAAACTGCAATTCCTGCAGCTCTTTTTTGCCTCAGTTGATTTGTTCTCGCGCAATTCCCGCTGTTCATAAAATAAAACGCAACAAGCTGCTGTCAAAATGCAGCTGTAAGTGGAACTGTATTTGTATTTGTATCTGTGAATAAGTTTCTGTATCTATAACTGTACAAGTATTTGTATATGCATCTGTATCGGAATATGTAGCTGTGTATGTATCTGTACCTGCAAACGCATGTGTATCTGTGAGTTAGCCACTTGCCTGGCTAATTTGCTGAGCCACTTGTGCGGAAGTTTGTGGCAAATCACCCTAATTCGATTTCTTTAAAGCGCTGCTAATGTACACTGTGCAACTCGCTACAGGCTTAGGCACGTACAGCTTTAACTTTCCATTTAATTTTTGGTAGTTTTTCATCAGCATGTGAACTGTTGCTAGTACACTCAGAGAAACGCTATTTAAATCCAGGTACGAGTTATAAAGAATTCTAAGAATTCCGTACTCTTAAATTTATAATAATAATGACTTATTCCTTCTGGAATATTTAAATTAATTATGAATCATTCTTGTTTTCATATTCAACCATAAGTATTGCACCAATCAGGAATCTTTGTATTGAGTTTGAATTGTGTTTAGACTTTATTAAGAAATTTAAGGTAAAAAAGCTGTCTCAATTTAAAAAAAAAATGGCAAATTTGGCCAAATTTCCATGCATTTTTACCTGCTGGTTTTTCTGTGAGTGTATAACAAACATTGTATATGCAACCGCTGTACTTTTGTAGCTTAGTGTACACAGAGAAACAAAAAGAGACAGAGAGAGAGATAGCGCGACGGACACACGTGTTGACTGTCACCCATTTGGCATTAGCACAAATTATGTCACGTCGCAAGTAAGTCTGAAAGTTTTTTGCAGAGGGCTTAACTTATAGCGCTCTTTTCTGCACTAGGGGTGAGAGGTGTTACCCCCGTGTTCCATGCCATTTCATTTCGTTCCCTTACATTTCAGTTTGGCTTTTGTTTAGTTGTTCGATCGAGCGCATGACAAAAAGTTGCGACTGCCAATATAGACACACTTTGCGCTTCGAGTGCTGTTTTACCGTCCCACTCCTCCTCTGGTTCTTGCTGTTGTGCAAACAAAAAAGCACTCATGATGCGGGCCAGCAGCTCTGTTGACTATATCCATGAAGGCAGTGAATCGCCAATCAACATCAGCATCATCGTCAAATGCGACACCAATGACAACGGCGAGTATAACCGCAGCCATCACAAATGCCATTAGAGCAGGCGGCAGTGAAGCTCGGCTAGCAGCAACAGCAGCATCACTGCCACCCAACAACAATGTGCTGCTATTGGCTGGTGTTAGCGACTAGGTTCTGCCCATGCCATGCAGCATACGACTAACGCGTCGTAAATTGAGATTTCTATTTATTGTCAGCGACTTTGGTGAGGCACACAGCAAAAGCGACAGTGCGGCTTGCGGTATGCGGCAAGTGCCCAACGCTGGCTCGAATAACGGCCAAACGGTGTGGGGAAGCGGGGTACGTGACTAACTCGACGCGGTCCGCCAATTTAACAATGTCGCTCGAGCACTTTTAATGGACTTTTAAGTTTGCTTTTATTGTTATTTGTTTGCATATTCTTGTCTATATGTGTAAATATATATATATATAAATGCATATGTATATGTATTAATAGTATATATGGACGCTTGGCTTTAGTTGCTGTCGTCGCTGTTGCCAGACAGTTTTCCATTTATATAAATGTTCACGCTATTTATAGTTATACGCTTGCAATGGCTATATTAACTGTAGCATGTAATCAGAGCTTAAAAAATAATAACTATAACACACAAAAACACAGTTATGTGCGAAATAGCGTAAAATTAGAACTTACAAATTTACAGAAGATGTGCGATATGTTTGTACAGCACAAAATGGTGTTTTGATAAAAATCAAGATGGTTTCTATTGCATTTTGATATTTAATTTGTCTTAAATTAAAAGTTTTACTCACTTCGTTAGTTTTGTTTAGATATATATAAAATATACATATATATACAAAAATTAAAAATTTATAAGATAAATCTAAGATACGCTTTATAAGAAAGAAAGAAGAAGTACACTTCAGAAAAACTAATAAATTAACGACATTTAAATTTGTTTTACTTGTTAAAATTTATCGAAACTCAAGCTTTCTTATAATGAAATCTATATCTCCGATTTGGCTGACTGCGACTTATATACTACTTGCAGCTAAAAAAAACAATCAAAGAAGAATATAAATTTGCAATAGCCTTATTATTTTATTATTATTTTACTAGGCAAAAGTCGTAAAATTACAAAAGGAATGAAATTGATTATTAATAGTTTCCCAAACAAAAAGAATTTTATGATGCGAACATCCCATTTTAAGGGTAGTTAACTATTCGTTGATTTTTGCAAAGTGTTTCGCAAGATTCTTTGTTTAGTATTTGGTTTTGTTTTGGCAGCACTTTTGTACCAACTTTCATGGGGTAAGTGCTGGACAAATAAAATTAACAATAGTTGCACTTAGCCCAAGTCTACTCGGATTTGATTGTTCGCGCTTCTCGAATCACACAGTGCTGATTTTGCACAACTGTTTTTATAATATTTGATCTAAAGCGATAAACTTTTCCGCACCCAGAAAACCCAAGGACCACTATGTTTTTGTGTGTGGGTGTGCCAAATGGGTTTCTGCTATTCTTAGGCAAGTGTCAATCACAAGCCAAATCCCTGGAGAATGCGCGCTGTCACTCGGCCGATATCAATAAATTGGTTCGCCTTTTGTGCGGCTGTATGCGAGTATATGTATGTGTGTGTGGGTGACTTTAGGGCCCTATTATGGAAATTAAATTGATATTTAAGTGACACGGATAAATTTCAGGCCCCACGACAATGTTGACGGCAAATTGTTTGGCCACAAAATTTCTATTGAAAATTTTATGAGCTCAAAGGCTGCTTTATGAGGCAACAAAAAAGTTTGTATTTATTATTTGCCTGCTCTGCGCGTCTCCAGCTCAAAGAAGTTGCATTGTTTTGACCGCTCCCAAAAGTGTGCTACGAAAATCGAATAAGGTGTCTCCCTGTGTGTGGGTGTATGTGTGTGTTTGGTCAGTTAATGCTTGTGGTTAAGTCAAGCGGAGGCGTTAGCTGGGTACGTCTGGAATTTGACCTTTTGGTTTTGGGGCTTGCCGCTTGGCTGCTGCCATTGTTGCTCCTGGCCTAAAGGTTTAATTAATATGTAAATGATTGTGAACACGGCAAGGATAGTGAGGGGACAGACTGTGTTGCTCAGTGTAATTTAGTTTACACTTGCCAGTTGTTTAATTAAGACGCTTTAATAAACTAGCTCAACGAACTGGGCTAACACTGCGTATGCGTGTTGGCAACAAATTAAAAACCATTTTTGCCCTTTTCTAAAGTAGACAGAAAGAGAAAGCTGGGCTTGTTTGACCACACATCAACAGACCAACTTAAAGTTTTGGCCAAAAACTGCGAGCATTTAAAATATTTATTGAATATTTAACTTTGCTCTTTCTCGTCTCGACCGCAGCAATTGCTGTGTGGTCAGTCTTGCCAGAGACTTGGCCACATTTCCATATTCATCACATTCATATTAATTTGCGTTTTCATTTGCAACTTTTCCTTTAGTGCGCACTGGCTGACAGCATAGCAGGCAGACCGAAAGGATATTATAAAATGGCCACCAGTTGGACAGCAGTGGGACAGTTTCTTGTGGTGTAGATACGCAAATATATATATTTTATCCCCCCAAGTCCGTAACTCCACTCATGTTATTAAAAATGCCTAGACTGGTGTTTGGATAGCTCAAAAGTGCATAGTCCATAAATATTTAAGATGGTCCAGTATTTTTCATTATTTTCACATTTTTGTTTTTTGTTTGTTTTTGGTGTGGAGGACAACGCTCTTACGGCATCGTATTGCCATTTGCAATTCGCGTTGCAAGTACATTTCCGGTTTTCGGAAATGCATTTCCGTTTCCGCCGTTGGCGCTGGGACAAAGTTGTCCAGCACAAACTTTGCCGCACATGAATTTCCAGTTTGACTAAAATGCCAAACTGACACGCCCACACACACAGGCCTACTAATACACACCTACAGCATATCCGCCAGCGTTGTCAAATGCACTTATTGGCTATTCAACCAATTTGGTTACACAATTCTGATGCAATTTATTGCATTGCATGCCTCAATTGGCTGCTCACTTCGAAATTTATTGGATTTGATTTGATTTTCATTACCATATTCATGACTGATTGCTTTGTCAAGTGCACCACACACCACAACAGACAGATAATACAACAACAACAAAATAATAATAATAAATGGAAAAGAAATCAGAATCGCATAAAACCCATCAGTAAATGTCACCAAAAAACCACAATTTGAAAAATTGAATTTAATTGCAAATGAGAAATTCAGTTTAAAGTCGGTCTTTGGCAAAGACAATTAAATTGAGCCACATGCCGCCTGCAGCACCTTTTTCATTGTTTGCTCAACTGTCACCACTTGCTGTCATAAAAAAAGAAAAAGTAAATAAAATGGATACGTGGCGTATTGTTCTTTGATTGCGCCGTGTTTGTCATATCGTATTTCACACCCCGCACGTGTGCACAGCAAAAAGTGCCCGATTGCCTTTTTATGGGTATCTTTTTAACTTATTTTCTTGGATTTTTTTACGTTATTATTGCAGTCAGCAGTGCATTTATTTCTTTTCATATGCGCGGACAGTGAAAGGAAAATGTTTCGACACAGTTTTACCTGATATCTCCACCATCGTCTTTTTTAAGACCGTAAATGACTGCTACCAATAGCGTTATTACAACTGTGCTGGCAATTCTCACGGAGTTTAAATTGATTTAAAGCTGGGAAAGAATCTTTGTGGCTTTTTGTTAATTATCTGAAATTTCCGTTTCTAAACGGGTTTTCGATTAACTTTTTTAATAACGCCTTCGGCAAAAGTATTTCCATTTTATTTGCTGAACACATATTTAATTCTGTGGCTTGTTTGTGAAGCATTTTATTAATGAAATATAATCGAGCTGACTTTAATTTTTACATTGTACATTTTCATTTTTCTCTTTGAGATATATGAGTTAATCATCATAATCCACACACACCAGCCCAGGTCATGGCCCAATGGGTAGCCGCAATGTGATGCGGCTTCTGGTTGTGGCAGGTGCATTGCCTGTCTCTTACTAATTTAAATTAGGAAGCTGGAACAGCGCTGGGGATTTACGGAGAACATAATAAATATTTATTAAAAAATTAAATTTGTTTTCATTAGTGCAGACAAAGCGTTTAGGGCAACAAGCAAATATATACTTAAGCCATTCCTCCTACGAGTGTCCTTCTTCTGTGCGTCTTAAGCATATGCGAAAATGTGCTTAAAATTAAAAAGGGTATCCGCCTCTGGGGAGAGTAGTCGAGGGTGACGCTTGACGCCGCCGCCAAAACATTTCACGGGCTTAATTGCGCGCAAGCCAAGCAGATAAAAAAAAACAACTAAAAATCTAATGAAAAAGTTTTGGTTCGTTTAAGAACAAACCGAAAAACGGGCACACGAAGCGCTATAAAAAGCGCGTTAAACGCGAAAATCGTTAGAAAAGCGAAACAAGAACAAAAATTTAAGTAAATATGCGCCAGAGCACAGACAAAGTAAAAACACAAACAAAAGCCCGAACCAGGGGCAGAAGTGCGAGCCAGGGTTGCCAGTAAACAAAATCACAATTAACTGAAAATGACAACAAAAATTTTAAAAATATGCTCACAATGAAGAAGATTCAATACTCTACTCAGTTGTCATTAAGAAGTTGTAATACATTGTTAGACCTCGTATCTACTACTTGAATATGTCAAAATATTTAAAATTTTATTTAATATATAATATAAAATAATATATAAATTCCCAAACAAATTATTGCACTACATTACACATTTAATAAAGTAATTTAAATACTCCATGCGAAGGGCATACAAAAAAGAGCATATAGTTGGTCGCGCACATGAAAACAAAACAAAGGATGTGAAGGATATGCAGCAGTCAGTTGAAGAGTGTTAAAAATAAATTGGGTTGGTTGGGGCCCGCAGGCCGGTGGAGGGTAGTAGGGTCTGACAGTAAAGTGTGCAACGCGTGTGCATCAAATAAAATATTTTAATTACTAACCGTTCATTTCCATAGGATACTGGAATAATGACTGACGCTACAACAATAGAATCAAATATTTGGTTCAATATATAAATATTTTAAAAATAAAATACGATAGAATTACCGATACAAAACGCTATAATTTAGTGCATCTCCAATATCAGTTTATATTTCCAAATAAAATTTGTTTGTTTCAACAACCTAATAATCTTATGGTTATAGGCAACGCGAAAAAAATTTGCGAATTTCGAATGACATGAAAAATAGTTATGCGCGAAGGGAACTGTAGCCCTTGCCTCTCTGACTCCCTTTTCCCCATCATGTACTTAAAGATTATAGTGTTGACGACATCTCTTCATAGCCTCATTAAAGCCTTGGCAAACGTTCAGATCGGCGTTCTCCTCGCTACACTTGAGAAACTGGCGTATTTCGAAGGCACAGGGACCCTCCTCGACTAGTTCGCTTCTCGGACGCCGCTCCGCCGCCGGTTGCTCAGCAGCAGCAGCCGCCTGGCCACGGCCACTGAATGCGCCTGTTATGCCAGCGCCCACAGCATGACCCACCGCGGAGCCAACAGCGACACCTGCCGCCGTTGCTGCCATGTCCTTCATCACATCGCTTGTGGAACGTCCAGAAGCTGGAGCTGGAGCTGGCGTCGGTTTGGTCTCAGCCTTTTTGGGTTGCACAGCCGGTAGATTTCGACTTCTGTTGGACGCACCTGTGAAAGGCGTAGACCCGCTGCGTGCATATCCAGCTGTTGGCCTCGATGTGGCACTGCCCGAACGTTGGCGCGGCATCTTTGCCAAATTATGTTGCGATGCAAGCAGGTAAAGTTTTAGCAAATATTTTTTGTGCCGATATATGTAGAAGATAATTTTGATTGTTTTTGTACTAGAAATATTTTGAATGTAGCACTATAGTGAGTTTAAGGCTAAAGGCAGCTGAGTCAATTTAAAAATTCAAACATAAGCATACCTATATGAGTGTGAGTTATTTTTTCCAAGGTCCTTTGTATTTGGCCTTTGTCAGCTTTTTAGCTAACTAACTTATATAACATTGGCAGGGCAGCAACTGGGGCCAAAAGCTCAAAAGCGGTTAATTGCCAATGTGCACGCCCCAGGCGGCTCCAACTGCAGCAAAAACAGTGTTTGTTGTTGTTGCCGAATGAAATTCTAAGCTAGTTTTCATTTCAAGCACTAATTATGAACACACATAATGAATGGCTAAAAAGTCAAACGAAATAGAGAAGAAAAAGAAAAATAGTAGCAAAATTTCTCTCCTTTTTGTTAAGTAAATTTCTCTTAGACATTTGAGCACGTGAACTATTTGTAACCGACAATTCATAATATTTTAGAGTTTTCATATTATTGCAGTCAAAGTTTATTCTGACGAACTTGTGTCATACTGTTGATTAGTCTTAAAATTACTACAGTTGGAAATTAAAACGAATTTACGAATCGAATGTAATGATTAATTTGATGCTGAAATATGCCATTTATATTGCTTTAGTTGGCTTTTTATACTGCCCCAAGTAACTGAATGGCATTGGAGGTTCATGTATACACACTGAATAGCGCTTTCAAATCCATTCTCAGAAATGTAGCCGCATTTGGAATTGCAGCGGAAATGCTTTAATTACCGCTGTACATGCAAATGTGCTTCAGTCTTCTAATTTCATTTGGCTTTGCCAGAAATGAAAATACATGACTGAAATTAGGCAAACTGTTAGCCAAAAATGTAAAGTATAATTCAGGTGAAAGCGATGCTTATGTGGCAGCAACACGCAGCAGCAATTGATGGTGGCATGTGGCAGGGTTAGCCTGCGACATATGAGCTAATGCGGCAAACAGAATACTTTATTAAATTATTTCGAAGTACCTACAATGTGGTTCGTAAAGTGCTCCTGAATACTGATGCTGTGTCATGCCCCCGTAAATATAGAGTACACAGTAGCCGATACTCAAAACCACGCCAAGGCAGTCGCTCGTTGTGACCAAGTTAATCAGCAGCGAACACAATTTTCAGTGACAGTGTTATGAATATTTAAGCAAATTATATCTCGCTCAACGGCTGCTGCCCGCTGCCGTTATCTGAAACTGTCATGTGAATGGTTGTGACAGCAGCACCACCAACAACAACAACAACAATAGCTATAGCTAAAATACCGCACTGTGTCTCAAATGCTAATTTCATTTTGTTTATTGTTTTGGCTACAACTTAATTTGCCCGTCTGCGGCGTTGAAATGTTTATAAATCAATCAACATCAATAACCGCGGCCAAACACTTCTCGAATGCCGTGCGCCGTCGACCCGAACCCAAGATGGATAGCCTTCAGCTAGAGGCGATTCCTTAAGTGCCCGAATGAACGCAATATGTAAAATAGAGCTCGTATAGACGCTAATTTACAGTGCTGCCTTGTTTTTTGTTTTACGTTTTGTTGCTTGGGCCCACGCTGCGTATGATGAATACTTGGGAATGCTTTGTTGTTTTGCATAGACAATTGAGGCGATAAAAAATCGGAAAATACAACTGACGATAAACATTCTGAGATTCGAAAGTGTATAATAAATAAGAGCATTAGCCATTGATATTGCCTTTTATAGTTATGGTGTTTATCGTTTATAGGCCAGATATAGCGGCTATAGCATTGGGGAAAGTTCTTAATGGGCATATTTTTTTTGCTCGCATTGCCCTTTGTCGGGATACCTTTGGGTATTTCTTAATATTCCAAAATAGTTTAATTATTATAATTAAAAAATTAGTAATTGTTTGCTAAGACCTTTATATATTAAGTGCAAGGGTATTTAATCTTCGGCACACCGAAAATAAACGCTCTTTCGCTTTCTAGTTGCTCTTAGTTTGTTCTTCCATGTGCATTAACATGAACTTTTAACAACCACTTGAATAGTTTACGATATTCCACAAAATGTTGATGTTTGCATTTGCGCATATACTGTGTGTGTGTGTGTGTGGGTGGCAGAAAGTGGCACATTTTCAATTAACACTTTACACTTTTGCATATCTGAAAAGTGCACACTTGATATGCAATCAGCTTGGTTGAACGACAGGGCGTATGATTAATGTTAAGTGGCTGACAAAAAACGAAAAATATGCAAAAGATATTTATAAATGTGGCCCCGAGCTGTTTGGGTCTCCATTTTAAAACTTTGCCCACCACCAACATACCCTGTAAATTAGTGTCAAGTGTTGGCTTTCAGATATCTGGGCATCACCCTCGACCAACGACTTACTTATCGAGAACATTTTGAAAAAGCTGCGACAACCTGTTATCTGAAGAGAGACAAACTTCACTG